>VICI01002868.1:0-15076 GCA_019593645.1 Akabosia matsudoensis
AAATTGTATCCGAAATCTTTTCCGACATTCTTTAAAACCATCATAAGAGCCCTACTTCCATGTTCCTGACACATGAGAGTTCTTTGTTGCTTAATGAAGTTGACTTGACCAAACAAAAAACAAAATAACTGTGACACAAACTGACGCGACAATGCAGAGAAGCAAAAGATGTCTTACTTTGGCCTGGAGGTGGCATTACATGACGTTTTTTATTGTTTGACATGCAGAAACAAGTATGTACTAATAATTTTATCAATCAGACACACTTTCTATTTCCCTCAGACAAACACAGCCGAACAAATATTCGACAGTGTTTGAACAAACTAGAAGAAAAACGAAAATTGTCATCATCGTAAATCATTTAATAAAAGTTAAACATTGTTGTCTTCCCCTTGTTTTGCTTACGGTTTTAATTACTTCTGTCTGTTCTTAAGCTTTTCCTTTTGCGTACACAAGTCTCCAAAGGGGGTTGTTTTGCTATTTAAAATTCACAAAATGTTTACCAAATCTACTTAACTTTGCCTAAGCCAAATAAATAGCACGACTTAATCATAAAATTAAAGTAAATTACTTTTTAATTACTTTGTCAGCCTACCTGCGTACGATTCACTTTAAGTGATTAAAGTTTTCGTGAGAATTTTCATTGAAAACCGTATCGAATATTTTGTGAACAAGGTA
Organism: Akabosia matsudoensis; assembly: GCA_019593645.1. Lineage (NCBI taxonomy): Eukaryota > Metazoa > Arthropoda > Collembola > Entomobryomorpha > Paronellidae > Akabosia > Akabosia matsudoensis. Next base: position 679 of record VICI01002868.1, read on the forward strand.
GTCAGTCTGAAAACGGAAATGCAAGTTGACGCAAGAAAATGTGATCTATCTGTTGATACAACTACGCACCTGTGTGAGTAAACACGCACCTCACTTGCTACATAATAATGATCCCCACTCCCAAATCTATTTTGTCATTCCCAGGCCAACAAGGATTATGTGGTTTGACGGCGGTCTATTTGGTGGTGGCGTTCACTTTCAAAGGAAATATTTGCGTTTTGCCGAACCACCACAGTAAAAAATTTCACCTGTGACAATTGTTTTGTAATCGGATTCTCATTTGCACCCAACATCCATTCGCTAAATTTTTTGATTCATTCACTCGCACGCAAAATTTTCATTCATAAAAATATGAAAGCTACGAACAGAAAAACAGAAGCAAACACAGTGGTAATTCAACAAAAGGGTTTTTGGCTGTTTTTTATTGCTCTGCAAATAAAATGATTTAGAAGATGTGGTTACAATGTAGTCAGTCAAAGGAGAAGTGATTTTTAGTAAGGTAATAGGTAACGAGTTCACTGTTCATGACAACCAAAGCTTGTTGAACGAGACGAGCGAGGAAGAGAAGAAGAGGATAATAATTATTTCCTTTTTGCTCTCTCCTTTTGCATGTTAATTGGTGTGTGTGTGGATCAAGCGGCCTTCAGATGCCTACTTGGTCGAAATAAGCAGCCTTTTCTTGATTAGCATTTTCAATTGAAATTCGACAACAGTTTGCGAACCTAATAATTTTTGATAGCATACGAGTACATAATATTCATGTAGCTACAAGTAAAAATGGATGACAATGGTCATGACTAGGAAATTTATGGTGTTGCAAAGGCATTGTTGGTCACTGCAACATGTTGCAAAGTGAATTCAAAAAAGGGATGGGTATATAGTCTGCGAAATGAAAGAGACATGAGCAAAAAACAAGTAATAAGAGCTGAACTATTATTGAGAAGGAGAAGAATAATTTTTTACAGATTTACAGACGAGACATAGAGGTTTCAAATGGTCACTGTTTGAACGGATAAAATAATAGTGTGTAGTAAAAAGGAGAAAGTTCATTAAGAATTATTAAGTTTAAGATGTAGGTATAGTAGGCTATATTACGTGTTTGATTGATTGCATTAGAGAAGGAGAACATGTGTATTCGCCAATAAATCTACTCTTCTGAAAATGTCCGAAAAAAAGACTGATTTAGATAATGATTGTCGGCTTGTCTTATGCGATTGCCATAACGATTATCGCGTATTTTCGTTTATCGATTAGGCATTTATTTGGTCTGGAGCTGCTCGTTACAAAGATTACCATGAAATATCGTTAGTTTTCTATGCAAAAATTGCTTTTCGTACAATTTTTACACTACGACCTAAAACAGTGGAAGTTGGCTTCGTCTTGTCGATGTTTTTCTAAAGTGAAGAAATAAAAATGTCTAAATCAGGCTGAAAGTTTATTGAGTACCTTTTAATTTAATATAACACAAATATTTATGTATCAAATCGCATGCGCATAGTAAATGCAAAGTATATCTATGGTTGAAGTCATGCTCCAAAGCGTATAAAAACCCGGGCAATAATTTGTTTTGCATGAGTTTATGCGGTTTTCATCCATCATCTACACGGATGATTCTATTTATGAACTCAAGATCAAAACTTTAAAATCTGAAGGCTGCACATAAAATGTTGACGCTATCTGATTGCCGGTCACAATACCTAGTGCAATGCACAATGAGAAAAAAACGAAGATTAATGTGACAAAGACTCCATTAAAGACGCCATTACCATCTAGCAGCGCAATACAAAAAAGAGCTAACAAACTATACCTGTAGGAGCGTGCCGTATGATGGCGCATAAAGCGATTTCTGCGATGTAAGACAAGTTCTTCGTTTCATGTACCAAATTTGGATCACCTACAATGTATCCATATTAAGTTGTTATACGCGTTACATTACGGCATCGAATATGGCAAGTACGCATGTAACACTGAATGCCAAGTTTTATATAGACACTAAGATGTTCAGCTGAAGTTCAAACCATAACAATAACAAAGCAGAGCAAATTGCACACATGTGCTCAGAGCTCAGCATATCACTAGCCATATCGTATCCATCCGAGTTCTCAGATGATATTATTTTTGCGTAGTTTGTGAAGGTTCACATCTAAATTCAAACTTTAGGCTGGTGGCGGAAGCTACTTAAAATTCAGCGTTCCTTTCAAAGGAACGTGACTTATTTCCGACACCAATTAAGCTCGTTACCTTGCGGAAGCCAAAATGGTCAAGTGTTATCTCAGCTATTTCTAGTAAGTTTTGTGAGTCTTACGTATAACAATAGTGCGAAATAATTTCCAGTTCTACTCGTACCTGGTTAACATATTCACTTTCTTTCTTGTAGGACGCAACTTTCAACGGCAACACAACTCATTTTCCATTTTCATTACAGTTACGACGTGAGTATAAGAAGCCAATAAGAATTCTTGTACTTTGATTCCGCCGACGTATCCAGATAAGCATTTGCGGAAGCCCACACTAATAATTTACATGACTTAGTTGAGTCACATTGTTCCATAGTCAATTCTTGGAAATAAAAAATGGCTGCGGCTGCCGGATGGGCGCTCGTTTCCGCTGGGAGTTGGGTAGCTTCCAATTTTGGAACTGTAGCAGTAACTGCCGCAGGTACTCTCCAGCATAATGGTGCAATTGTGCAACATCTTTTAAAAAGTTGTATTATTAGCATAATCGTTTGTCATAACCGTTTCATAATCCCGTCTCTCCAGGTGTGTCTGTCGCTGCTCCAGTAGTTGCCACGGCAGCGTCTGCCGCAGTTTGCTACAAGTATGGTGTAACCCCTGCTCTGGTGCTGAGTGGCACCGGAGCCGCTGTGAGTACAGGAGTAGCTGCTGTTGTTCAAGGAGGGAAAATGACGTTTAAGGGACTTCGTTATGTAGCAACATTAGGAGCATATGCCTTTGATGATGATGACGATGACTAATGAACATTTTTAATATAGTTGATATTTTTTGTTACTCGCACTGTATAGAACTTAAAAGTTTACTATTTTAATGACGATAATAAAATACTCCGAGAAAAACTTTCAAAACAGGTAGCGAACTGCATTTATTTTCATTATCGATCGATATCCCGAGGATCACGTTTTTATTTTTATCCAGGAAGCTCAGTGCATCTGGAGATGCTCCAGCTCGTGGTCATACAAAGGAGAAAGCTTGTGTTTTCCCTTGTATCTTCAATGACGTGCTTGCAATTTTTTACTAAAGAATGAGACGTTTACATAGGAAAATTGCTTTCATGTCATTAGCCAGTGATTAATGGGCTTCTAGTTTGACTTTGTCTGGAAGCAACAAAAAGGCTGTAGCATGTACAAAATAAAAAGGTCATCCTTTTTGCTTCAAAAACAAACTCTGGCAAGTTTCTCTCTATATAATAATCCTTTTTTGTATCTCCCATGACGATTTTTTTTTTCAAAGTTTGTAGTTAATTTTGCTTAAACAAGACCTGAATAAATTTTTAATGATGTTTAAAGATGGGCCCAGAAGAGCTTTAGTTTCATAGACAAGTTACGGAAGGGGCGGATGAAGAGCTCATTTTTCCCTGTATAGGGGCTGCAGGAAAAATAATAATAGATACAACCGATAGCATACCCTTTCAAAAAGTGAAAACCAGCCTCTAGATGGAACGCACATTACTTGCTTTAAGGATCTTGAATGCCTAGGTGATTTTGAAAAGTTTTGCGGTACAGGAAGCGGTCGAAGAAAAATAAAACGGAAGATTTTTTTATGGAGCTTGGAGGTATAAGATAGGTGCATGTTTTAAACTTTTTTTATAGTTTAAATGAATACTGAGAAAGGAACGAAAAGAAGACAAGTGAAATAGAAAGCACGCGCACGTAAGTTCAATAAACTCGACAAAAAGAATAAAATTGTTTGGTTTACACAGATTTATAGGCAATAATTTTTTCCCTGAGTGAAAGTCTCAGGGAAAGTTCATTATACATGTAAAACTTTTCATAGCTGTGGGTAGAATGTAAAAAATATATAGCTATATTGTGGTAATAGTGCATATAATTTCTTTTTGGGGGAAACGTGAAACGTACTTTGTACTTTGTTCTGCTTTTAATTTTTTTTCTGCTTTACATAAAAACAGATAAAAAAAGGCTGTAAAAAATTCATTTCTTTTTGATCTAAACATTGCTCATGTGAGAATATTTTGTGTGCGTTTTGTGTGATGACAGACAGTTTTTTCTCATGTGAAACTATGAACGGAAACAAGTTGGTTACAACACTTGTTCTCTCTGACAGGGAAAAGATGAGCAATGAAGTAGAATCAAAATGCGATTTTTCTCTTTTCATTTTTCCCCTGTCAAAAATATAAAGCTTACAACTTACCACCGTTAATGTGATAGAGCAGCGGGTTTTTCTTTTTATGACGCTGTCTTGTTTACAGCTGCCAGAAAAAATAGGAATGGGAATGTGTTATGCAACTTGTGGGAATTGGGAATGTGACGAGAAAATCTTATGTAATATGCATGGATGCACAGCGAATGCAGCAAGTCTTAGATGAAAACATGGACATATGTGACTTTCACTGAAGAATGTTTCGAAAAAAGAACTGTTCTTTATCTTGCGCCTTGCTTCTCCCTTAGACGATAATAGCCATGATGTTGCGAAACACACTTTTAAGAGCTTTTCTTCAAAGTTGTAAGACAACTTTCCCCTATTGCCCTAGATTTTCTGACTGAAGGCAAAAATAGTGAATATTCTGAGTCCCATGGTGACTCACAAAAAGATATCGTTTTGTATGTGAAAAAAACGGTGGTGGCGCCTTTGCAAGTACATGCCAGAGAGAAGTTTAATTTACGTTCTCACGTACACTCACTCATGCTTCAAACTTCTTCTTTTTTAAAAAAAATTCCAGGACTTTTGTTGCTCTGTATAAAAAAGGGGCTTTCAAGTTGACTAGAGCTGGAGCTGCATGTAATATGAAACGAAGCAGAAGTAAAAACAACAACAACCAAAAAAGACCAAGCATCATGAAAATTTCATGGGGAGATGCTCGAGACATTTTTTCCGACAGTGCACAAAAAAAACAACACTTTCCGAGTTGGTGGAATATTTTGAGGGATGAATCGTCTTTGTTTTGAGTTTTTATGAATGTTCCCTACTTTCTGCCGTTTCATACGAGAAAGTTGGGAAAGTGTCCCCAAAAACTGTAAATAATGTGCGAGTATTTCTGTTTGTCCGGCCAAAGCCCACCCATCTTTCGTTAATTTTTTGCTCCTTGTCTTGCGTTTAAATTTAAACCTTTGAATTTGGCATAGTATGAAATTTAAAACAGGCTCGGTCCCCGTGCGTAAAGTACTTTCTTGTGTACCTATGCATTTATAATGTCGGAGTGAGCGCAACTTTGTTCAATCGTTCCATTCTCGGTGACTCCAATCCTGGTCCTGGTTGTGTGTTGGATTTAGTATGCAACCGAAGTCCACAGAAAATAATACACAAGTCATAAAACTCAGAAAATTGTAGTTGTCTCCTGTTTTCCATCATCCAAACATTTTTGATTCCGTTTAATTAAAACCATAATTTTGACCATAAAGTAAATGAAATGATAAACTCAAACAGTTTGTCGTAAAATTTGTCCTGACAAAAGTTTGTTTGTTAAACTTTAGCCCGAAAAGTTTGAAAATTTTCTCATAATACACAAACCCTTTGTGTACAAAATAGAGTACTAAAGTTCATACACAAATTCAAATTTATTAATTTCCACATTCGTTTCCTTTTTTAGTGCCTTTTCAATATTTACCTGGTTGATAGCATCCCTTCTCGTGATACTCATACATAATTCAAGTAAACAAAAATTATGCATTGGAAAGTAAATCTGTTTCTGGGATAGTTGTGACCTGGAGCAGATTTCCTCTCGTTTACGTACAAATCCAAGCCTGAATAAATCCATTTTTTTTCTTTCTTATACAAAATCAGTCAGGAACTTATGCAGTACAAGCTAAAAGATTACGGTTCATCGACAGGTTACACTTCACTATATATATTTTTTTGACAAAACATTTATTTTCGACAGAATAAATGTTCTTTCGGCTCGCTTGAGCTAATAGTTTCCTTGAGTTCTTGCGGGTAATCCTAACTTAAGACTTTTCTTTATTCAATCCCTTGTCATGATGGAAGAAAAAAAACTCGGGAAAATATATCCGTCCTTCTGCAGCAGCAGGCTTTCCTACACCCGCTGAAACTGGATGAAACAGAAGAAGATGTGAGAAAAAGCCATCCAATATATCAGGTGAAGAGTATAAAAATGTGTATGGGCTCCCAGCAACCCACTTGAAATTTATGATGATGATGAATTACTCCACACTCTAGTTGAACTAGCTGGATCTAATGGAAAATGAGGTTAGAGCTCTGGAGTTTTCAATCAAGTGAATTCAGAGGAAATTGATGTATCAATAAAGAATCAAGTGTAATCAAAACAATCATGGAATTTTGTAGAGTGGTAGGCAATGATTTTAGTGGATTTATACTGAAATTGAGTAAAAAGTCAAATGGTTTTAGGTAGGAAAAAATTAGTGTTCGTAAGTGTAGGCGGTGTGATTGCAGAATCTAGTCTCTGCATGAGCAAGCAAGCATGAGCAATCCATTTCCATTAGGGATAATGTTTCCAGGAAAAAAAATTGCTTCAAATTATTCCATACACTCGATGAATGATGAGTTACAGTGTTTACGTTTCATTTCGGGATAGGCGAAATAATTGATTTTTGTTTGCGATGAAAATGAAATGTAGTAGGGTCTTGATTCGGTACAGGGATTTGGTGGTTTACAAACTTAATGCCAAGCAACATTGGTTGGGATTTAAAGGTAAAAGTTCTTAGATTAATGTCGGACAGAATTTTATGCAAGTTTGTCTTATAATACAATGTTTGGTATCTTCTCTCAAAGCAGTTGGCTATATATGGTGTGTAGTTATTATTATCGTTATTAGGTAGGTGCAATATATGCTTCATATTAATCCGTAATTGAAAACATCGTCCTTTAGCTTCTATGTAAATGGAAAATAGAATATAGTGTACGTAATTTACAGCTTCCATGTGTGTAATATACATAAGCTGGTTTTGATCAAAGTTGTCATGCTACAAAAGTATTTGAAAAAAAAATTAAAATTAGGAAAAAAACTGGTCTCTAATTAAGGATGGCGGTTCCTGGTTTTGAAACTTTTCTACTGTTGTGAAACATCCATAGTCCCACCAAGCTGCTGTGGGAGCTTGTCTTTGTCAATAAATTCCAGAAGTTTTCGCTGCCAAACGTTCTTATCTTTTCCATAAAATTTAACAGCCTTCATAGTCTCCGGATTGGCATTGGTTCGGATTAATTCGGCGGATGTTGCAACGGTTGGCGGAGCTATAAAGGAACAGTAGAAATTTAAACAACTCCTCAAGTCCATAAGACTGATATTCTATCCTGAGCTAGGAAAAAGTCACTGATGTATCAACTTACTATTTATAAAGAGTACTCTATCCACCTGTCCAGGGTAGTTATTATCGTACATGAAGACAAAATTCGAGACCGTAAACAAACCTATAATAATCCCATTCAAAACATTTAAACCCCTATAAATGTGCAATCAACTGTACACTTATAAGAGGATTTATGCGTGTGGATGTTTCTTACAATTTACGCATGCATGTTGGACTAGGTTAAACCCATCCATGTCGATTATTAAGTTGATACGAGTAACCTGTGTAAGATATCATGTGATTATTAGTATTGTCATTTCGCTGGTCTTCCGTAGTTTGGCATCTGCAAGCTTACATTTTGTCCATGATACTGCAGGTCTCGAACCATTTGAACCCCTTGCTCCAAAGCTCTGTTAATGTAGCGAATCACACGAGATCCTCTTCCTGTTACTGTAGCACCACGAACATCCCATTCACCAGCGAATCCGATGAACGCTTTAAAAACACAATTAGATGCTAAAAACGCATATCCTAATACGCAAGATCAAAGCAAAATTCAGCATAGAACCTTGTAACAGGATACAAAAAAAAGTGTATTACTTGGTTGGCCTTGCTTATCAATCGTAAAAACATATGGATAATCGGCCTCCATATCAGAAAAGTCTTCTTTTAGTATGCTGTCAAGGCGATTTTGTTTCCGCCATTTGATATTCTATAAAAGGAAAAAATATGATATAGTGAAATCCGAACGATAGCGTGATTGTGGTGGCGAATACTTTAAAAATACCTCTTTTATTCGTTTCTCAGCCAAGTCAATATTGAACTTTGTAGCTAAAACATGACAACAAATTCGATAGCAATAGTTGCACAATTTACTTCAAACAGTGCATTATGTAAACCGTAAATAAGTATTTGTGCTTACCTCTGAGCCATCGTAGCATGCTGAGATCTTCTTTCATGTAGCTGTCAGTGATATATGGAAGTACTCGTTGACGAAGCTGAAAAAATTTAAGGGGAGAATAGCGTGCTTTTGTTCAATTTTTTACACTAAATAATAGTCTTCGAAATAAAGTGACCAAACCTTATCGATAGCTACTTTTTGGCTACGAGTGATTTGCAACTCTTCTGCCATATCTGTTGCATTTACAATCACACATGTGACGGCTATAAAAATTATCACGGTTTTAAAAAGGGCCATTGCAAGACTAGAAATTTCAGACTTTTCCCGATTTCCCCTCATAGCAAGTATATTTGTTGGCAAGTCTTGTACGGAGTAGGCCAAGTTGTTGAATGAAAGGGTTTTACGAATCAACCGAGCATAAGTGTTTACTGGACCAGGCAACCACATTGAACTTTTGTTCTAGTTTACATAACATCCAAACGATGACATCATATCTCCCTAAGCCTTTACTGAAACCCGTGAGGCACAACTGGAATTTACCTTTATTTCGTTGATGCCCGTTGGTGTTGGTACAGCGTTGCATTGGATATCTTTATAATTCTTGCCCCTCTGAAATTGCTTACCGCTCTCAAATACAGTTTTAACAAAATAATGCAAAAAGGAGTTTTCAGCACTTCAATCCACCAGCAACAAAGATTGGTTAGATAAACTGGTCACGCATGATGCACATATTTAATCCGTGCTCACATAATTACACGTCTTATCAATTCATCTTGTAAAATTTTGTTAAAAATTGTATCCTCCACGTGCCAGCCTCAGTTTCTCCATGCAAAAAACTAGGAATGAAACAAGTTTAATGAGTCGTTTGTGACGCACTCTGATCGTGAATATGTCCCGAGGAATTGCCTCTAACAAATCTGTGGTGCAATAAAACTGCAAAAATCACATGCCCGGAAGCTTTCACGCTAGAATACTAAATTTATTTTATATTTTAGAAAGACTTTGATCTCATCTTCAATCTTAAACTACATTCCTCTTTGCAGATTTTATCTTTATTCGCCAGCATTCCGTCGACAGTGTTGACTACCTGCGCGTATGTAATTGCTGTCTCTTTCCGATACATGTCAAGAGGGACCACTTTGTGCTTCCTCTTACTAGCTCCCTTTTCCACATTCGTTTGCTCGACCACAGCCTCTTTAACATCATCTTGAAGAGGCTTTCCACTTGTCTCCGACAAACGTAAAGACACTAACGAGCCCATCATCGCAACGACTGCAAAAGTAAATAGTGGAAGAACCGGCCATTTTGTTCCAGCATAAGCCAACTGCGGAGCAACCACTCCACCAAAGGCAGAAGCCATCCTAGCCATTCCAAATCCCATAGTTCTTATCGATACTGGGTATGACTCAACGGTTGCACATCTCATGGCAGATCGCCCCCCTGCCACCCCCAGTTTACCCAATAAAACAAGCACTATAAATGTAGTTTTTTGTTTATCCTGTCCCACGAATAGCTGCATTACCGCCAAGCTCGAAAAGAAGAAACAGGCAACGGAGGAGAATGTAACTAAAGCTGTTCTTCTCCCCAAACGGTTATTTATCAATAGAGCACATCTAAATCCGATGCTATCTACTAAGCCTAACAACAACAGCATGAGGTATGGGCTCACGTCAAAGTTCTTCACGTTAAATTTTATGCCATAGTACTGAAGAGCCCAAAAGAACCAGATACCCATGAAGACAATTGTTTTTATACGAAACTCATCGCGACGAAATAAATCCAGGTAAGAAAACCGCACGACAGACACACTTTTCTCTTCCTGAGCTGCGACTTGCTTCAAAATCTGGTCCATTTTTTCAACTGGCTTCCGGTTAACTTTGGCAATGTACCGAATAACTTTCTCCGCCTCAGCTATCCTTTTTTGCTTCAACAACCAACGCGGGCTTTCCGGGAGGAAGCTGCAAAAATGATGAATCATTCATGATTGTACTCTAGACCTAAAATAATTAAATCATTATGGTGATAAGTCTGTAATACAATGCAATAGGTAGGATCGTTAAAAATGGAGCAGCTATGGTCAGAATTAACAGACGCCATGGTCGAATAAAATATGCTAAAACAGACAGAAGCATAATTCCTTCTCCCAAAGGACCTAAGCAGCCAGCAAGTTGTCGCCATTTTGGAGTGAGAAATTCCATGGAGTAGATTCCATTTATGGTCATGTATCCAGCGTGACCAATACCACAAATGAAACGAGAAACAGCAAACATATATGGATTAATTGAAACCGCGCTCAAGCCTTGTCCCAGGATCATTGTCGAAATTAACCCGATGAACGTTCGTTTCCTGCCATACCAGTCCGATATAAGCGGTGGGACAGTATTGCCGACAAGCATGCCAAGCATTTGAACACTTGTGATAATATCCACACCCCAGGACTTGTCACATATTAGATCCCACTTGACCGGAAACCAGACAAAAAATGCATCAACATGTTTACATTAAAATCTTGCAATTTTAGGAAGACGAAATTTTCTTACTTCAGAGACTATAGTGCTTTCGTTACTGAAGCGAGTACCCTTGCATTCACATATTTCAGTGTAGTTCATTGCTGTTGTAGCATTGTCTTCAGAACAATACCATTCCTTAGGAGTTCCTCCTATAATAGATCAGCAGAAAAAATTGTATCAAAACTTGTGAAGATAAAATACTAAGAGTTGGTTGGTCGTACCCACAAAAATGTTTGCGAAGCCAAGCATGCCTACAGGAATTTCGTAGAATAGAATGAAGAGCAAACTCAAGAATTGGAACCTGCCAAAACCTCCTGTGGGAGCATAAAACAATTCCTTGTGAACAAACTCAAATTTATACTTTGCTAATTAGGAGGCTTTTTCGGGAAACTTGCCAATTGATTCCAAAACATCCTCTAAATTTTTTGGCTTTTCCGTGTCATCCTGCTCGATTTCGTACTGAATATGTTTGGCCATTTTCTGGGCCCACTCTGCTATGTCTTATAAAAACCTGTTTCGCCAAAGTCGGTCGAATTACTGGTAGTGACAATAAAGGAAATTGTAACAAACTCAGTTGCAAAAGTTGCATGAGTGAAAAAAATCCTGATGAATTAGTTTAAAATTGTCGTGGCCTTCAAATCGACATTTTTAAGAAAAGACAACGGGTAAACATAACGTTGAAGGTGAAATGTAAAAAATACTTCAGAAATTTTTTATAGCTATGCTGACACCTCCGTAGCACGCATATTAAATTTTCGTACTCTAACAGTCAGACTTTTCGTGTATGGTATCGTTTTTCCCTATCACCCAGAAAAAGAATTATTTAATTAATAGTCACGAAATGTGTTTTTTAAATAACTGGTTTATGGCGACATCAAAGGACCTCCAGAGCTGTATATTAGTAGACATGCCATAGTATCGTTTCCACATTTATGACTCGATCAATAAAATTTCATTCGACACAGTTTCGGGAAAAGTTGGTCTCATGCAAAAGTGTCTTTAAAAATGCTATATCAATTGACTAGTAGGTAGCCTATCAGCTTGATTTCCAAACAATCGTGGGGTCTACTATCTATAAAAGAGTTTAACGAACTGTAAATAATTATCAATTATTGACTGCCAATGCGGAAGTTTTAATGTTCCCCATCGCCCAGCACACTGAAGATTATTATGGTCTTCATAAACCCCCAGATATCATAGTGTCGTAGTCTAGGAAACGGTCATTTCAAGGATTATGTTAAATGCATGAAGCTGGAAACACTGGGAACTTATATTTGAATTCATGACAGGAAAGCTACAAGCTGCATTTTTATTTGCAAGAAAAAAAAAAATGATTTCATCCGTACTGCTAGTTTATGCTACGGCTCTCCTCGCATTTGCTGACCTTCTCCTGGTGAGCTCTTTTACGATCCATCCAGATAGGGAAAAGCTTCTTAGAGATGCCCTCAAATGGATGACTTTACGCAAAAATGGAGCACTTTTGACGGATAAAGAATTGGAGCTTTTGTTTCTGCCTGCATTGCTGAATAGATACGAAGCGTCGAAATTCTATCGAACGTTCGTAATTGCATTTCAGATGGCAGTCCTCCCACAACTCGTCCTTCAGGAAGGCGATGAATGTAATCCGGAGTATCCACTTTTCTTTAAAGACCCGTGGAACAATTCTGTAACATGGCATTACCAGAAAAAATTCACCATCGACGTGTATGCAAATCGACACAGTTTTTCCGAGCAATACTGTGACTACCGTAAAGGACTGATTTGTCGACAAAACAAAAACGGTGGACGATGTGGCTGTGAAGACGATGCTGTTATGATGCCACTTGACGGCGCCCATGGCGAACAGAGATGTCTAGTACGACGTAACCAGGTGTGTGCCTTGATTGACTTGGCGCATGGCGATGATTCTTCGCATACATTATTGGCCTCTCATCTACCGGAAATGGTGTTCAATTTGGAGAGACCGGTAGGATGCGAAGATGGAACACAATGTCGCTTTAGTTCCACATCTGATGCGTTTCCCCGCTGTCATCCTTCAGATAGCGGACCATTTCCGGGGTCTTCTGTAGTGCTACAGTTCGGGAACGAGTGTGTCATAGGTTTAGTGGCCACGTCTGGAATGTGTGACAAACATATGTACGGTACAGGAGGAATAAAGCAAGTGACTTGTTACAACTTTGGACCTTTGCATTCAAGGAAGAAGATTCATCCAACTAACAAGATTGGCTTTTGTTATCCTATTTATGGTTCAAACAGTTTTTTCTCGGGGAACGCTCATGTCGGTAAAACAGGATCTATATGGTTCAAGATGCCTTTGTTTTTGGGCGCAATCACACCTCGAACGATTCCATTCGAGGGGCATGCGTTGCGCGACTTAGTATCATCGCTAAACCGTCGTGTAATGCGGAAAATTGATTTTTTTCAAGAGGAGAAAGTCGGAGGGCTGTGTAGCACAAGTAAAACTGAGAAATGGGGCAAGCTATACAATTGGTTTCTAGAATTAGCTGGAGATCTCCACGATGATGATGACTACGTGAAGGACGTGTCTCTGATCCTTACCAACATTGACCAAATGGCAAATATGCTGTCTAAGCATAATGAGGGAAGGTTTTGTAGAGTACACTGGACGAGGAATGAGCAGTATGGCCAAGTTCAGTCCGCACTGAGGTGTGTGCCCAGCGTTGCGGTTGATTTGACCGGATACGATGGAAAGTGTGAACTCAATCTGGAGCTATCAATTAGCAAGCCCCATTTCCTGCGTTTCGACAAGTTTATCAACGAAACTTCATTTAAACAAATTGCCAGGAATGTGGAAGACCACAGCTACGATCAAGCTATTCTATTTGAACACCCAGAAATACGATTTCCTACTTGTTATCCTGAATGCACGGAAAGTCAAGCGTGTTATGAGGACTTCTATCCTTACGGAAGTTCTCGAGTGTACACTGAAAAATGCGGGCTCATCAGTCAAAAGCAGCAGTTTCAAACAATATGTCACCACATTACAAAGGATATTTTGGACACCTGCGAAAAGGAGCATTTGCGGAGGGTTCTCTTTAAGAAAATGAATTCTATGGGGCAATACAAAAAGCTAACTCTCGGCGATGCCTGTAATAAAGCTGCTGAAGACGCATTTAGAAGGTGGGACGGTGAATATATAACCGGTCGGGAGTACAAGTTCTTATCACAAATTATGACGGAGGAGGCAGGAAGAGGAATTTTTTGTGATAGGTCAAAACTTCAGGTGTGCAACGAGCTTAATCTGTGTGCATGTGCACCTGGAACTTCAACGAGACGTGTGATCGTCAACGGTATCTTATATGACTCCGACTACTGCTACATGGACGCGGGGCCGTGCAAGGACAACACCATGGAGGCCTTATTGCCAATGCTGGATGGAGAGAAGGATCTTGTTAAAATCCACTATGGAGAAGAGTCCCCCAATTGTCTGCACAATAGGTGTATTTTCATGGACAAGGAAAATTTGGAATGTACTCAGAAGAATACAGGGCTAACAGGAAGTTATTGGGG
>VICI01002869.1:0-15071 GCA_019593645.1 Akabosia matsudoensis
ATCCATGATTGTCCCATTAAAATTATGATTCTAGGATATACACAACGTGCGTGCGTACCTGTTTTTGCTACCGCAAGCGAGTGCGATGTGTTTGTCAGAAACAGTATCACCATGAGGATAAGTGACTTGAGCATGATGAAGCTACCATCATGTTTGATTTGTTACGTAGGGACCAATTGTTTAGGCCAAACAAATATTGGAAAAAATCAAACTCCTAAAACTAACAAACCTGAAGGAGAAACTCGATTGCTTATGGCATTAAATGGCCTTGAGATGGCAAGAAACTTTGATTACTCTCATTAAGTTATAATGACAAATGATATTATACAGCTATTGAAATTTATTACATAAAGGATCAAATCCGCAGTCTGCATTCTTTACAGACACTTAAAGAAATCAAAAATATTCGGCTCTGCCCTTTGCATGTTTAAAGTTTGTAATATGAATTTTTTAAAGTTTTTCGTTATTGGAATTCTGTTACCTCTATGCGTAAGTTTTCATCTTTCTATGTTTTGACAAACGTTTAACATATTTGGATTTTATTAATGTAGATGGCAAGATACAAGATAGGCGGTCACAGATCCGAAGTTTTCATCTTTCTATGTTTTGACAAACGTTTAACATATTTGGATTTTATTAATGTAGATGGCAAGATACAAGATAGGCGGTCACAGATCAGGGCCTGCTCTGCCTCACCGAAAAACTAAAGGCTAACATCGGAAACAATTTTGCTAATAACAACACATTTATAGTAGAGACAATAATTTATAGTTCTGATGGAATGATGCATAATTAAAGCACAAAACTATTTGTTTCGATGGTTGAAGAAACTTATTTATTAAATACCAAAAGATATTCCCAGGTCTGAGCACCGCGTGTTTAAACAAGGCTCCTGAACTCCCTCATTACAAATGCATAAGAAACCAGCTTCCGCGTTCCTATAGTCTCCAGATTGACAGGGTCGGGGTCGACATCCATTCGGACTCGCTCTAGGTTCACAGGTACAAGGAGTTCCATCCTCCAAAGGATAAGACTTGCGATGACATGAAGGAGGCTGGTATTCCGGACACAATTCGATGCTGCAGTAGGACTGATAGTTTTGTCCATACGAGGACCCATACGGGGAGCCGGAGTACGATTGAGATTGGTATCCGACAGAGCTGTTGAAACAAGCGTTTTCGAAACACCTTCCAGTGTAGTCATAGCTGCATAAACAAGGGTACCACGGGATCAACTCGTCGCCCGGTTGACACTCTTGCAGGACACAGCCAAAGTAAAATCCTTCAAGATTACAAGTGCATGGAAGCCAACTCCGCTCTATTCCACATAGTGGAGGATAAGGTTGACAGGGCTCCCCACAGGAAGCGTAGTTCCCTTCCGAGTAAGCAAAGGAGCTTACAGGAAACAAAAAGAGACACAAGAAATGAATTATTCCCATTTTAAATTAAGACAAGATTCCAGAGCTTACATCCCTTGGGATTCAGGATGGTTAGTTAATCTCTTTTCGAGAAAGTAACTTTCATATAAATACTGATTTTCCAAGCTTCGAGTATGTTTAATCCGTTTCAAGCATGTCTCTATAAGGAAGTTTTAAGAAACGGGAAATTCTTTGATTATGACGACCCAACAATTAGGCCAATAGAAATGTTAAGCATACATCACGACTAAGCATTTTACGCTATTTAACTAACTTTTTTGTCAACATCGGCATTCAAAATTGATGTAGGACACACTGATTTGCTGTTTCGAATTGGCATTGTAATAATGCCCGTTAAGTTAAGTTATGTAGGTTTGTAACGAATTATTCAAACACTTCAGTAACAGCGAGACGGCGGCGGCGGCCCATTTAAAAGATGTCTAGTTAAGATTTGTCTCACAAACAATAAAATAAAGAAGGTACAAGAGTACAATGTTCTACTATGGCGTTCTTAGCAAATGTATCATAGATAGATACTAAAACAAAACTTGCTGATAAGTTCCCTATATTTTTGATATAGTAAATTACAACAGTTACCTCCGAACCATTTTTTTGGGGGAAATGATCAAAGTTATAATGTAACTTTAAAACGAAGCAGAACTCAAAATCGAAAGAACTGGCAGCTTGCTGGAGCTGGCCAAATTAACAGATTTGAAAATATTTTGTAAGGTTACGAGCCGTGTACTAAACTAGAAAACCTGGCATGCATACTTTTTGGCGTATAGGTGTAGGTATGGTCAAAACATTTGATTGGTGCTTGGTACACCGCGTTAATGATAAACGACAGATCGTTAATGATCTTTTTATTTATCAAATGATGAAAGTAGGAATTGCAACAAGCGTTTATACGAAAACGCTTAGTATCTTTTTATTTCAAACACGATCGTCTTATCGGCTATATAGCTAGCATATCATCCATCATTGCCATAAATCTTGACCCATTATGTTGTGGGTATTGATGATTGAAGCATAGTATAAGCTGTAGGTACCTATGTAAACTTGGTCTATTTGACATTCTAAGGGTAAAATATCGTAAGTTTATACTTGTGGATTATAGCTACGAACAGATTACGGCATAATATTCAGAAATCTGCATATAGTTAAGAAATCTGTAATGCGAATCAATATTTTGTGCCATTTTTTCAATTTATTTTATTCATTAGTGCAAGAAAGTAATTATTCAATGATTCAAAAGAATGTTTTAGAACAATTCAAACTCAATTTCAAAATTGCGTTTTGTCACTACACCTATCATTCCAACATCCCACAAGCGCTTGACTGCAAATACACTGGAAAGGATCTGCTGGCGTGTACGTTTCAGTTGACAGGCAACGTCGCATCCTACATCCTGGTGGACTCGCCCCTGGCTCACATGTACATGGAATATAGTCCATTAATGGATATGAAGACGGTGTGCAAGATTGCGGCTGCGGCTCGCACATCCCAATCTGGCAAGTTGTCTGATAACCAGGTTTGTTGTATCCGTAGCTTTTGACCTGGGTTGTAAATGGGTAGTCGGAGCAACCACTGTCATAGCACATCCCCTTGAAGTTGGGTGTACAGTAGCAGGCATACCATGGAGACAGTTCGTCACCCGCTTGACAGTCCCTCATCAAACACCCATTCGGGCTGTAGTCCACGCTGCAAGTACAGGGCAGGCTTGTTCGGTCGTCACTATCACAAGTTGGTGCTCCAACACTGCATGTTTTTCCGCAAGTGGGCTGGTCGATCCCATAATTGTTCCCGTACCCGTACCCATATCCGTATCCGTAGCAGCTAACTTCCAAAAGTGAAAGTTGCGAGAATATAAATGAAATTAAAAGTTTTGTTTGCATTGTTTCAGAGCAGCAGGACGCAGCCAGTATGAAATAGTTTCTAAATGACACCTTTAAATCCTACAGGTTTTATATGTAGCTCAGATTCTCCATAGAAGATGATTTCATACCTAAGCAAATCAGAATTAGTTGCGATTGATTTTATAAAGAGCTTAATACAATGATTGTCTTTGTTAAGCTGGCCGCTAGATGCGCCAACGAGAACAAAACGAGTTCCCAACAAAGACCTTCTATACACAACAAACTGACTTTCATAAATACCGTAACAATTTTTCAACATGGAACGTGACGATACGCTGAGATTGATTTAGTATTTTTCTTTATCGACTGGATGCATATAAAGGGAAATTTTCATGGTAAATTACGATCATCAAAGCTCATACTGAAAGCGTTTATAGTTTTCCGCCATCTCTAATTCTTCTCTTAAAAAAGTAATTTCTGGAAACGGCGGACATTGATACCATGCTACCAATCCCCACACCATTTTTTAGTAAACAGTGACAGAGTTAACAACAAAAATAATTTCAATAGGATTACGCAAGTCAGCCTTGGCAGTGGCTATCTTCTATTTATAAATATGTTGTTAGTCCTTGCATCGAAATGAATGGCAAATGTATTCCCCTAATTTATTTCACAACCTAATGTATAATTTCCACTTGGTTACTAAGGGAGCCCACGGTGCGTAATTGGTCGTCTACTTCATAATTTAAAAACCACACACAAAACTAAAATGTTTCTCAGACTAGTTTCTCTGGTTTTGCCCTGCTACATGCTTTCACTAGGCTATGAAATCTCAAAGCAATCCCCAATCCTTTTCGAATCAATGGAATCCGCATATCTCAAACTAATATTTGCAAACGGGGAGTCAGAGTTTATTCGAAACTGGGAGTGTCCAGAAGGTGTGTGGACAGAGGACTTACCCAAACGGCGACCCCCTAGCTGTGTCTGTGTAAAAGGGGTGTACGTTGGTGACAGTCACATTTTAATATACATAAAATTGTTAGCGATTTAGAATCTTTAGAGGACAGCATAAATATGGAATCTAGTTCTTAGCGTTTCCATGTGTTCAGATATGGTTTAGCTCTACTCTCTACCGTTCTCTAAAGATTTTAATCAACGATATACATTCAGATTTTTACGAACTTGTTTACAGATTTGCCATCGGCACAAGCTTATGTGATAGCAGCTTTAAAATTATTACTGGGAACAATCACTGCTTCAATATTGGCGGGCAGCAGGTAGAAGCTAAAATTTTGAAAGACACATACGTTCTTATGTTCAACAGTCCCTTTATGCTGCACCGTTTTCACTCAGATCCGCAAATACTTGCCCCTAACCGGAAAGCGAGGCCTTAAGGGCAAGGCTAATACCGTGTTCCGCGCTGATGCCCCGTATTTCGCCCGGTTAAACTCCCCCACACCGGTTACTACTGTCACTGAAGCAGTTGACTATATTTTTCGACTAAATGATAAAAACGGCCTGGCGATACACTCGCGACTTGCCCCGGGTTTGTCTGCAAAGTTGAAATGTCTTCCAGGCCAAGTTTTAAATGAAAACTCAAAGGACGAGCCCATAATGAACATAGCCTGGCTGCCCGACTGCGCTAACGAGTTTCGCAAAAGTGAACCGTGGTGCACAAGTCAAATGATAGACTACCAGTGGAGTTTACGCGTCGGGGAAAGCTGGAACAGTAGTACAGGAACGATTGAGCAAGGCTTCCGAGAGAGTAGCGGTGGATGCCAGGACCGATTTAAAGCCAAACCTGTCCGACGAGAAAACTCAAACTCAAAGGTAGTAAAACGGGCGGCTCTCCCGGCAGGCCGGAAATCCTTCCCTTCCCCGATCAGGAAAAGTCGTACCCATAACTGTTCATTCTTCCCCGAGAATGTGCTCGACTATGTTGAATTCCCATCTGCAGACCATTTTCTGGACGATGAAGCAAGTGATCCACATCCAGACTTCTTTTCCGCCTCATACTTTCAGCAAGAAGTGAACAAACAGAACCGTCGCGTGGCAACATTCTTAAAAGTGTTTTATACCGGGGGTGACGATCGACTGACTAGCATTCCTCGCTTCAAAGACTTCCAGGAATTTAACTACATCCGCTTAGGAAAGGAACTGTTGAAAAAAGTATGCCCCGACGAGTATGTTCCTGGATACGTCGTAGACTTTTTGATAAGAGCTTTCCGAATTCTTTACATTGACTCCAGCGCGGGTTATACATTCCCGCTGCGTACAAATGAGCATGAACACAATCGCATTACAGATGCATTGCAAAGGTGTACTCAAAATGCGAGACCAATTAGGTTTGTGGAAACTCCAGGCTGTCCGGATCTAGGAGTGTCTTCAACGAATTACTCTGTAAATGATACCGACTGGATTGTGCATGATCTGAACAGAAACGGGGACGACCTACGGGTCCATTTTCTCAATGAGAGCTCTTTGGACATTGCGGTTGAGCTCGTTTGGAAAATAGTTTTGCTGACTCACTACTACTGTACGAACGAGTTCACAAACAACATTCTTGATTTAAGCACCTACTTTGTTAGAGTCGAGGCGCTGTTAAAGAATCCGAAAATTATATTTCGGTGGAATCACCCCGGCTCCTTCAACAGACTTCTCCAATTCTTCCTCATGGCGTATGACCTTCAAAAGTTCGCTGAAGGAGTTGATCACTGCGTGGAGACAGTATTTGTTCAGTCTCCGTACAAGAAATGGCTGAAAAGACCTCTTCATCTGGCTAGCATGAATCCACATGCAAAACCGTTGAGTCACGACGTTGAAAAATATATAAACATGCTTAACTTTATCAAACCAAAGAGGAGGTAACTAATTCATAGAGTTTGTGCATAAATTTAATCTATATCATGCAACGATTTTACTCTTTCATTTCCAGAAAAAGGTTCTATTTCCAAGATGACATTTGGAATAACAAGGGTTATTGTATGAGAACGACCCGTGCTGCTTACACAGAAGTTCAAACCAGTACGTTTCTTTTCTGCAAAAAGAAACCCATTTGGTTTGAAAATACAGACTAATTGAGGGAAAATAAACTTAACCTTTTTCCTGTATGCGATAATGATGCTCTTCATCCACAGGAATGTACAGGGATCGCTATTAACATGCATCCGTAAGCTTTTGGATTTTTAATTTACGTACGATTGGGTAGCATTTTTTTCTGTTTGAATCAGTTTTGATTACGACACGTTGCAAGCGATTTCAGAAAATTGAATGAACCGTTTTCTTGCTACTCAAACCGCGAAAGAAATAGGGCTGCGTTGCAGATTGCGGGTGCTCGAACTTTGTTAAGTTAAATGGGGACATCTTTAATGTTTATGGCGTTTTCCAAACACGAAAATTAAAATCCAAAAACTGGTTGCATTAAGGCTAATGTCGCGCAACGTCACCACCGTCGAAATGTTTACCCACGTCACCACCGCGATAACGTTAAGTTTTTTAGGTTAGGTTGGGTGGTTTGGTTGGTATTCGACGTACGATTTTTGACGTTGCGCGACATCAGCCTTAATCCGACCCAAAAACTTATGGAAACTTGTTTCTGGCGATCCCTGTACTGTGCCTAATGAGTGAATGAAAATAAGGGACTACAGCGATTTATTTTCGAACTTGTTGGTAATCAACTTATTTCAACGAATCAAACAGATTCGAATACGTCATGAAAGAGACAGTAATTTTTCCAACACTAATTAATTCGATAAAATTGTTTGGCAATATTGTAGTCCAACTTTTTCCGCACATTTTGGTATGTTCATCGGGCCTGTGGGTTATAGTACTGCAAGCTCATGTCCCGAATAAAAATGTAATTTTACACGCGTCTTGCATTAATTTATAAGTTGAATCATGGTGACCAACTGCATTTACATGCTGCACTTTGAGCAACGCTAGCTAATGATTTAATGGTGTTCTATAAAATGTTCAACGTAGTTTCCTTGTGTGGCTTAACGTACACGAGTTGTGTCCGTTGAAAGTTGACAACTCAAGGTTAACTAAGTAACGTTGGAAAAGCGTTATAGTCCGATGGAAAATCAGATGGTGTATCAGTTCTCGCAACGGTGTCCCATTTTTTCGCATTGTGTATATTCGGCTTTCGTATAATCGGACCGGCTTCCGAAAACTGTTGGACGAAATGAGAAAACAGCAGCATATAGCACTGTTACTACCTAGAATGTATATAATCTCCATCAAATTAAATTTTTTATGCAACGCAGAGCTTCATAACTAAAATATTATTGACGAAAAAAACAAGCTCTCAAGTCATCGGCAGCACATTCCAGTATAGTACAACTAGACAAAGCTTCTGATAATCTTGACAACAAACAGTCTGATATGTTCTACAAAAGTATCTAAAACGAAACTATACTCAGGGCTTCGGAGGATGCAAGGAAACTGGATGTGAGATCTATTCTTGAAGGATCTGCATGCTATCAATGCGCCTAATTGTCAACACCGTAAAATCCTTTACATGCTATGCATACAAAGTTCGCCTATATCGTACCTGAATTTGATTATAATTCCAGAGTAAAGCATTTATTTAGAAAAGTAAATTTACTAGTAAATTAGGTATTTTACTGAACATTTCGCGGAAAGGGATCTTTAACATCTTGGAAGTAACGTAAATTATTTATTGGTTCCCATGACCATTCATATTATTATTGTTACTCTGTAAATTTACATGTTAACTACATACATATTAGTACATTTAATTAGTCATGCTTTGGGTTAAAATTGGTTTTTGGTACTATATTTGTCAATACTAGTAATTGGAGAGTTTATGAAACTATAGAATTTATCGCTGGTTTTTACATGATTCGTTGTGTTATCTCAACAAGTATGTTTCGCACCAGAGTTTACTGAGATAACATAGAAGCTGTTTTACTCATATAGCTTGACCAGAAAATCCAGAAGTAGCCATCGATTTGTCACATTTAGCTGCTACACATCATCATGTTTTGTCTATCATGTCATCATTGCTTGCTAACACATGTACTCAAACGCCCATAAACGTACTCATTAGCAAAAACATTTCCCACAAACACGATGCGTCACTTTTCATTCATTCGTTTGCGCGCACAAAGGATAATATCGTATCCCAAAATAAAAAAACCCAATGCAGCTTTGCACTTGGTCCATCTTCGGAAAATGCAAGCACGAAAAAGTTGGCAACTGATAGGCACACTAAACTTGGATGAAGCAAATGATGATTCAGCCTTACTCGGAAAAGCTGAAAACGGTTTAGCCGCAGAAGCAGCGTAACAGCGCAACACTGAGCAATGGATTTGCTACTAAAACATTGTATATTCTTCAAGCTATGACTAATAGTCACCAGCTCCCTCAAATATATGCATGGCCCAGAAAATAATTCGCATCCATAAAAGCTCCGGTCTCACATTAGACTCTGGCTGCAGTCTGAAAGATATTTGTATGGCATCCATTGTGCGATCCTCAGTTAGTGCAAAATTAACCTCCTCCAGACCAAAGTATAGAGCTAAGAATATTATTGGCAGTCCTTTAATGACATCCTGCACGAGGGGCTCTGGGCCCTTGACGACCACACAGGTCGCTAACCTGCAAAGAGAACATGGCTTGAATGAGGTTGCGATTCGGAAAAAACGAAAGTGGTATGGAATTCTGTTGGGAGCATTTGTGCACCCGTTCAATGTTCTCCTCATTTTACTCGCAACAACGACAGCCGTGTCTGGAGACCTGCCAACCATGGGTATCATGTCATTCATGGTGGCCACCTCGACTGTGCTCCGATTTTACCAAGAGTGGAAGTCAGAGCTGGCCGTTGACTCCTTACTCACGTTCATTGAGACTGAGGTGAAGGTGAGACGTCAGCACAAACAGCAAACTGCCGAGTTCAATGTTCCATCAAAAGAGCTGGTCGTGGGGGACTGGGTACGGCTTTTCCCTGGAAACTTGATTCCCGCGGATGTCGAGATTGTGGAATGCAAAGACTTTCATGTGAGTCAAGCTGCTCTCACGGGAGAGCCAATGCCGGTTCACAAAAGGCCTTACATGATGGAGGGCATAGCGGAGGATGAGCCAACAGAGACAACTGGATCCAGCGAGAACTTGCTGATTGCACTTGAGCAGAGCAATAATAGGCCATCATGGCTAAGCACGCAGATTCGTAAACTTTTCGGACTCCCGGTGTACACATACTACGAAAGCTTAGAATCAGGCCGGGATCAGAGTGACTTGGACAAGCCTTATCTGTGCTTCATGGGATCTGCAGTGGTCTCTGGCACGGCGACATGTCGCGTCCGAGCGACAGGCTCGAGAACTTTGTTTGGGCAACTCGCGAAAGATCTGGCTTCGAGACGACCGCAGAGCGCTTTTCAACTTGGCGTCCGAAGGATATCATGGATCTTTTTTGGGACGATGGTGGTGATGATACCTCCGGTTGTTTTACTACAAGGCTTTTTAGTTGGAAACGGTTGGAACAATGCATTTTTATTTGCTTTAGCAGTAGCAGTGGGTGAGCATTTACACCAACTCATGCATATAATATTATTGAGTTTGAAGTTACATATATTACAATTTACATGTCGAACCGAATTGTTTTCTTTGTGAAGGTCTGACCCCGGAAATGTTACCGATGATTGTAAGCACGACCTTGGCCAAAGGAGCCGTGGACATGTCAAAAAAGCGATGCATTGTGAAACATTTGGACGCAATTATCAATATGGGAGGTATCGACGTACTGTGTACAGATAAAACTGGGACTTTAACCAAAAGTGAGGTAACCCTTAATGGGTACCTGAATGCTAAAATGTCGTCGAATCCTGTGGCCTTATGCTTGGGATATTTGAACAGCAAGCTGCAGCAATTTCAAGAAAATCCAATCGATGAATCTGTTCGACGATTTGTAGAAGGCGGGGGAGGGGAGGGTGTATCATCATCATCAGTTGCTGCTGCTGGGGTACTGGACAAGGTGACTTTGAAAGGAGAGCTGCCCTTTGATTTTGAAAGAAGACGGGTGTCTGTGATAGTACAGGGGTCAGGGGAAGGTGAGGGGAAGAAAACACTAGTTTGTAAAGGGGCTTTCGATGAGGTATTGGATAAATGCGGGAAAGTTTGGACTGGCTCAAAATTAGACGATGATCAAGTTACAGACATTGATCATATTTTGACAGTAGTTTCTTCAGGAGGAGAAATAATAACTGAAAAAAAGCGAACTGAGATTATTCGAATGAACAAGACATTGACTGAGGATGGCCTGCGAGTTATTGGAGTTGCCTTCAAAACTCTGACTACCGGGGGAGAGGAATACTCAGTGGAAGATGAAAATGACATGACCTTCGTTGGATTTCTGACATTCCTTGACCCTCCCAAAGAAAGCACGGCTGGAGCTATTTTCAGATTAATGGAGCACTCCGTCACAGTAAAGGTTTTGACTGGAGACGATCCTTCCGTTTGCCGAAAAATTTGCAATGAAATTGGCTTAGCTGCTGATTCTGATGCAGTTATAACAGGCCGAGAACTCGCCATAATCACGGCAACTTCACATGACGCCATATTACATTGTGCGGAACGCTACACCATTTTTGCAAAGCTTACTCCCACTCAGAAAGCGGAAGTTGTAAGGGCACTCAAGCGAAAAGGTCACATTGTGGGTTTCCTAGGGGATGGGATTAACGACGCACCAGCGATTACTGAAGCTGACGTGGGGATTAGTGTTGACACTGGCACTGACATCTGTAAAGAAGCCGCTGATGTAATTCTCCTAGAAAAGGATTTGTCTGTCGTCGTTTCTGGCATCATCACTGGTCGCAGAACGTACGGCAACACTCTCAAATACTTGGTCATGGCGATTTCCTCTAATTTCGGCAACGTCTTCAGCGTACTGACAGCGTCTGCTTGGCTACCTTTTGAACCCATGGCACCCATCCACATCCTCGTTCAAAATCTTCTCTACGACGTGTCACAAGTAGCAATTCCCTGGGACAACCTGGATCCCGAGTTTCTGCTCGTCCCTCATCGATGGTCAATGACGTCCGTACTTCGCTTTATGATCTGGATGGGACCATGGTCCAGTGTTTTTGACATTGCTACATTTCTCTTCATGTACTACTACTTCGGCATCAAGACATCTGACGACAACGTCGCACTATTTCAAACAACCTGGTTCACAATAGGCCTTCTCACCCAAACCCTAATTGTCCACATGATTCGCACTCCCAAAATTCCTTTCCTCCAGTCCTTTGCAAGCTTTCCCATGTCTTTCATGACGGCTGTGATAATGTGGTGCGGTCTTGCGATTCCATATATCCCATGGCTGTCCTCCGCCCTGGGCATGGTGCCTTTGTATCCCATCGCGTGGCAAGTTTATCCTTTCCTTGTTGCCGTCCTCATCGCCTATTGTTTGCTAGCTCAAATCGCGAAAGTAATCTACAAAAAGTTATTCCAGGAATGGTACTAGATTCCTCCACCGTTAAAGATCAACACAAATAAGTAAACCTTGTTAAGTTTTAATTCGACTTTCCATTTATTCTATAACGAAAAAATAGCCAATTTTTGTAATTAATATATAGTCTCGATAAAAAAACAAATTTCCTCCATGTACAACAGAAGTAGTGGAAGCTTATATCATCCTCAATCAAGAAATAAATTAGTTCACACAAGAAACAAGAAATTATTATGCTAATTATTTGCCTGTCTTCTACACTTGCCAATATATAGTTTTTAGAACTACTCTACTCTCGTGAAAAGAAAAGAAAAAAAATCAAATTTTATGTTGACGCTCAAAAGTGCAATCCTTGTCCGGATGTTTCCAATATTTTTTTTACTGTTGAAAAGAAAAAAATGGCTTCGTTTTGCTTATAAAAAAACTTACTATTTGAACATTCAACTAGTCCACCATAAATTGTATTTTAGGTATACTTACTTTTAAAAAATAAAACCGTCAACCAAAAGAGCAATGACACAAAACGAAGTGTTCTTAAAAAACTAGCTAACCATTAATTATTTTGATGAATAGGTAACACACGCACAGCATAAAAAGATTCTCTCTATACAATTTATTCACAAGGGAGAAAAAGTTGCAGTTATTGGGAGCAGCTTTTAAAAATCTGACTGGATCACTGGACACACTCACTGATTGTTCAAGAGTGACATGAGGGTTGTCACCCGGCAGCAAATGAAACGGATAGAGAACTTGCTTTTACTTTGATTTTCACGTGTTGTGAGAGCGCATGTGTCTTGTCACTTGACCGGGTTGATGAAATCCCTTGCCACACTTGGGACATGAGTAGGCCTTCTCACCTGAATGGGTACGCTGATGGTATTCGTAGTGGCCTTTGGTAATGAATCCTTGGCCGCATTGGTCACACTTGAAAGGCTTCTCTCCTGTTTGGCAGAACTCATGATAGCGAATATGCGCCTTGGTTTTGAACTTTTTCTGTCAAATTATTTAATAGATTGTTAAAATCCGCGTTGTTGGCTTGGAGTAGAAGTTAACCACAAATAGTGTAACTAGTGAAATAGTTCTTTTTCACAGTAGTAACTTACATTGCAAATGTTGCATTGGTACATGGGTGGCGTGCCCTCCAGAACTGTAATTAAATCCCGAGTGCTGCTGTTGCCACTACTTGAACTGGTTGTCGTTGTGGAACTGGACTGGGCGGTTGATGGCGTGCTAACCACGATAGGCGGAGGTGGCGGTATTTTAACAGGTGATGCTGTCGTCACAACTATTGGAGGTGGCGGGGGCAAAGCTGCAGTCACAACGATGGGCGGTGGCCCTTGCGTTATAAACGGGAGAGGAACTGGTTGCAGGGCACTCAACCGAAATGTAGTCGATCCTGTAGTAACAGTTATAGGAATCCCATTGTTGGGCACACCGTCCTCACCACCCCCACTCCTGAGATCTTCAGCACCCCGGGAGACGCTCGTCGCTATGGTGAAGTTTAATGGGAGGGGATAGCTAACAGATGTGGTCAGGTTTTGAGCCTCCATTTCACATCTACAAAAGTAACAAAAATACAAATTAAATATCACGCACTATTCCACATTCCCCATCACATTCCTTTTCGTATAGTTCAACCTAAATACTATAGAATATGATACAACTCACCTGCCTCCTTAGTATCAACTTCGTTAACAATTTTTTTTCCTATTCCTCCAAAGTTAACAAACTCCTCCGTAAAATTAAACTCCCTCCTTGTATTTACGCGCACACGTTCTTTCCTTACAATTAATTTTTCCTCAATTAATCACCTTCACAGGTTTCAGGGTTGCACCTAGCAACAACCTTCACACGTACACTCCCTTCTAGCCTCTTTTTTAACGTAATTCTAACGGAGTCAGTGTTAAATTTTATTTAGTTCTTAAAACGATATTTTTTTTGTTTTGATAACAAAAAAATGTGTTTAAAAAATGCACAACGAGAAGAAAAAAAAATACACAAAGTTGTTTTTATATTTTTTTGTGTTTTTTTAAGGTTTTTTTTCTGAGGGAAAAAAATGGAGTGAAAAAAACAACGCGATAGTAGCTGAAATACATAGGCAGGATGAGAGCCCAAGGAAAAAAAACAAGCTGGTGGAGTCAGCTGGCAACAAAAAAATTGAAGAGGGAGGAAGGGGCACTCAGAGACTCAAGCACGAGTCGATAAACAAAAGGAGCGATGCGAAATGTACTCCAACAGAGCTTGGCGTCCCCCGACCTCCTCTGTGAACAAAGAAAAAAATGGGAAAAGGACAACTCGAACGGGGCTGTTCACGGTTGATGAGCGTCAGTCACAACTCGACTTTGGGCCGAAGAGGGATGGCATAAATCGAGTGCCTTGTTGAGTGACTGCTTCCACTCGAGGAAACATTGCGTGATGCTAGCGCTGCAAAATGATTGGAGCAGAGCGAGAATAGTTTTTGGGTTAAAATAATATTTTTTTAAAAGTTTTTTTAGGCAAGACTGAATGAAATGTTGTAGAGTCGTGTTATGTTAAGAAATTAATGCAAGTGTTGAACTTACTTTTCTGCAAATTGTTCGCAAGAGTTTAAAAAAAATAAAAATTAGTAGGTTTCTTTAATGGAATGATGATGACTTGATGACTATAAAATTTAGTACTATTTGTTAATATTATTAACGATTTTGTATTT
The DNA here is from genome assembly GCA_019593645.1 of Akabosia matsudoensis. NCBI lineage: Eukaryota > Metazoa > Arthropoda > Collembola > Entomobryomorpha > Paronellidae > Akabosia > Akabosia matsudoensis. The sequence goes on from VICI01002869.1 coordinate 14,430, forward strand.
TTGGTCGTTTTTGTATGATTACATACGTGTTTTGTTTTATTTTGCTCCCAATTTGATTGATAATTTGCACATCGAATCGATTTATTTATTTGGATGACCTGTAGGTTACCAATGCGTTTACTTGTCAACACCATAACTTTTGTTTTTTTCAACTGAGGCTACAATCCGAATCCGTTACATGCTATGCATATGAAATTTACCAAATTGTGGTGCCCAGTTTTGATGACAAACATCAACGCAACTGCAGATGTCCAGGGTTTAGTTGGAAATTGATCGTTTTTTCTTTGTCCTTATCTTGATGTACCCCGAAAAAGTGTGAAGAATTAAATCAAAACGTTGGGAAATAAAGCATTACAATAAACACTAGTACAGCGTGGATCATTAACAACGCACTCAACCTCAGTAATTAAGTTATACTTGATTCGAGTTGAGGTTGTCTGAAAACGGGACAAAAACAACGCAACATAAGAAACTCCTATGCACACGTGAAAAGGAAACTTGATTGTGGGATGCGGGAAGATGAGAAAATCGAATAGCGTCTTGTTGGAGTTGGCAACGTTTTAAACAATTGTTTCCTCCCGCATCAAAAATAACTACTTTTCAGAAGTTCCAATAGTTCGGATCACAGGATACTAGTTGCCG
>VICI01002871.1:0-15070 GCA_019593645.1 Akabosia matsudoensis
TTTACCGCGACACTCAAACGTAGATCCTGGAGTTTCCTCCCAAGAAACGCCGTCAACTTTGCGCCAGTTGAAGTTTTTTTTGGAGATGATAAATTCTTCAAACTTCCCCTTAAATTGCGGATCCGTGTTCAAGAGAATTATAATTCTCGGTTTCTTTAGACTAGTGCAGAAACACTTCCAGGCTTTCATATGACTTTATCCTGACTGAGGATTCGATTGCACCCATCCACTCAAATAAGAAGACCCCCCTCCAAGTTTTCAGCGCTCCAGACTACGCGCTGCCCAGTCCCACAAAGCGTTTTACGTTCCTTCTTCGTCATTAAAAAAACAGACATTTTGCGTATTCTTTTTCGACATTTTTGGTTGTCGTTTCTGGATGGCCATGGTTACAAATTAAAATGAATTCCTCATTTCCAACTTTTCCATCCGGCATTTTCTTTGGCACGTACATAGGTAACGACACCAATGAACATGCCATAATTTGACGAGCTTGACGAACCCTTGCAAAAAGGCGCATGCATACACCATTTCCGAACAAAGTTGAAGCGTGGACGCGAAACAGCTGATCAAAAAGTGTTCTTCTGTCAAAACTCACTTTGTTCGTGTTAGCAAGCTGTTAATTATAATTTTTAAACTGATCAATTATGGAGTTAAAAGACATTTTTTACAATAAACAAGATTTCGTCGAGACTGTGCGTAAATGGAATACTGTTTTAACCAGAATAAATAAACTAGCTCGGTTTGTAAACACATTATTTATTTTCTTGGATTTGATTTGACAGGCGTCTGGAAATAAAGTGTCCAGATCAACAGTTCTCTGCGGCTCGCAAAACATCGTTATCAACGGCAAGTCAATCGTTCGAGATGGAGTGATAATTAGAGGTGACCTCGCCAGCGTTCGGATAGGGCGGCAGTGCGTTATAGACCGGCATGTTACTGTCCGACCACCCTTCAAAAAATTTAGCAAAGGGTAAGAATGTCAAAATTACAAATGTTTCGGCTGTGTATCTTTAAATAAGCACGTAAACTGGTTTCTGTTTCAAAACAGGGTGGCCTTCTTTCCACTCCACATCGGGGACAACGTTTTTATCGGGGAAGGTTCTGTTGTGAATGCGGCTGTGATTGGGTCCTACGTCCACATCGGAAAAAACTGTATTATTGTAAGTTTTGCTGAATTTAATTAGTCGTTTTACCATTAGAAAGCAAGAGTTTTTAGCGTTTTGATTTATCTCCTCTCTTTACAGGGCCGCCGATGTGTACTAAAAGACTGTTGCCGCGTCGCAGATAACACTGTTCTCGCCCCTGAAACAGTCGTCCCCTCATTCGCAGTTTACTCTGGATCACCTGGCCTTCACACCCAAGATAACCCAGACTGCACTCAAGATCTAATGATCGAGTTTACTAAGTCTTACTATCAACATTTTCTTCCGAATACGGCTGCTCCGTCAAACGCTATTTTTAACGTGGGCGTTTAAATAATTTTCTAAAAAAATCATTAGTTTATGTACTCCTCTTTTGCTACCAAATAAACCTGCACATTCATGGTTAATTAATATTTTTATCATAGATGAGACATCAATTAAAAATTTCAATTTCTACTGAAACCAGTCATGGTTTTCATTTTTTTAGCGAAAAAAATAGACGCAGACAAACGCCAAGGCGTGAGTGCACGCGTACATGCCTACCGCCAAAAAATATCCTTGCTTAGACCAGAAGACCTCGAGGAATGGTAAAGAATTGAGCCAGATCTGAGCGGATATTGGACTACGCCAAAGGCTTCCCTCAAGCCAGCCGTGTTTGTTTTCATCAGCTGAGAAAAAAACATGCATTTTTGTTGTTGTGACAGTGCACGCACGAAAGGTGCCAGTTGAATTGACTACTTTAAAAGTATTTTCGTGCTTTAAATGGCTAGCACTGAAGATAAGGAGGATGAGAGAATGGAGGACGAAATGGAACCGCGACCGACCCCGTCAGAACCCCAAAAAGACCATCCGTTTAAGTTCATCGAGGGTAGTCGGAAAGGAGGAAAAGTGTTGGTTTACAACGGCTACTTGTTTCATTTAAACTCTAAAATGAAGCAAACTGCGTATTTCAAATGCTCGGAAAAGAGAAAGGGGTGTATGGCCGGGATCACCTTGAAGAATTATGACCCGGCTAGCTCCACCTTCGACAGTTATGTGATTACAAATACAACTCATGTGAATCACATGGCGGATCCTGATAAAGTGATTAGAAGAGAAGAAAAATTGACGGTAAGGTTTATTGGTTGAAAACATTTATTTATAATAAGCAAAAAATGTGTTTAAGTTATTGGTTTTTGGTTACAATTTGCTTCCAAGGGTGTTCTATCGAAGGGCAGAGAAGGTTTGCGAGAAAGAAAGGAAAGACGCCTGCAAGGGCCTGTCACAAAACACGTGTGCCTCTTTTGCCTGATTGATTTGCCCCCGAAATATGATGAGATTAGTGTTTTGGAGAATGTGCTCCCATGTGGGAAGCTGTTATCAATCCGACTGGACAATCCGGTCAAAAACACGGCAGCGTTTGATCTGCTCTGCAGTTTGCTCAGCGTTCGGTGGAGGAAAAATTTGGAAGGAGAGACATTTGACAGGCAGAAATGTCTTCCGCTCTGCTTCCCATGTCAAAACGTCTTCCAAGAGATGTACCAAATTCAAGAAAAGATTAAAAAACTAGAGGAAGAATTGAACGGAATTGTCCAGAGAATCAAAAGAACTGTGGAAAGGTCGGAGGTAACGAGGAAATATGTTTTGGATGGAGAGCTAACCCAGCTGGAAAACTTTGGGCTGGATGTGTTCCGAAAAAGATTTGTTGGAGTGGGACCATTGTCTTCAGACTTGAACTCAGTAGAAGGGCTCCAGGACATAAAACCAGAACTTTTTGACGATCTTTCATCGTCGCTTTTGAGTGATGTTAAAGAAGAGGTAGAGCTTCTTGGCGAGGATGCCAACGAAGACATTCCCTGGATGGGATCTTCTGGACAGCCAGACAGTCCCCTGGAGTCAACTGTTATTCCTCCCGGTCGTATCTCAAAGTCCCTTCATTTTGACGAGTCTATCGCTGACAATCTTTCTAAATCCCCGCAACGTCCCGTGAAACGACGACCAGGCCGTCCAGTCGGCTCTGGACGCCGTCTTAAAGCTCGGTCAATCATATCTTCGTACAAACCCAAGCGACCTTTTACCTGTCATCTTTGCTCTGCCAAAATCCTCGGCCATGGCAACTTCATGGAGCACTACAAGCGAGTTCATCCTGAGGAAGTCCTTTACTCGTGCAAGTACTGCAAACGACGCTATAATTTCATCGGTGGTGTTCTGGATCACCAAAGACGTCACACGGGAGACAAGCCCCATCAGTGTCCAGAGTGCGGGAAAACGTTTTATGACCATTTGTCCCTCTACAGACATCGTCGTTTCGGGCACGATCCTAATCCAGAGAAACACCAGTGTCCTCACTGCCCTAAAATTTGTCCCTCGAAAATCTCCCTTCAAAGCCATTTGAACCGACATCTCGACCAAGTTTTCATTTGCCAGGCGGCCAACTGCGGAAAGCCGTTTCGAAGCATGTACACCTTCAACAAACACAATCAAATTGTTCACAATGGAGAGGCTACTTCATCCGAGCCAATTCCGACAGAAGCCACGGATAAACTGTCTGAGGAGGTTAAATGGCGGCTGAAATGTCACCTTTGTATGGCTCCCTTCTCGGGAATGAGTTTTGTTCGAAAACACTTTCAAGAGAGCCATCCCGAGCATCCCGGAGGAATGAATGCATGTCACTGCGGTAAAGTTTTCAAAGGCTATCGGGAGTGCTGTCGCCATGTTTTCAGGCTTCATTCGGGAGCTGAGAAACCGTATCAGTGTGACAAGTGCTCGTATAAATTTTTCACGGCGACGGAACTTCAAGCGCATAGCAACACGCATATTCCTATTGCGGAGCGGCACAAGAACCATATCTGCCATTTGTGCGGAATGAGCTTGGCGTCCAAAGATACTCTCTATTCGCACATGAAAACTCACCAGAAGGATAAGCCCAATTATATTTGTGACATTTGCGGGAAAGAGTATTCGGAAAAAAGGTAACTCAGTTAATCAAATTCGGAATTTCATTTTTAGAAAAAAAAGGCATATAAAAATATTTAAATTGAATTACTGTTTTTTTTTTTTTTTTTTTAGAGGACTAACGCAACACAAGAAAATTCAACATCTCAAAATCCTCCCGTACAAATGTACCTACGAAGGTTGCGGAAAGGGCTTCCCGTGCCCGTCTGTTCTCCAAAAGCATCTGAACGTCCACGAAGGTCTTCGCAGCATTCCATGTAAAATTTGTGAAAAAACATTCCACTACTCCAACAGCCTCTCGCGTCACATGCGTGAAGTCCATAACGTGGCTGGGGACGAGGGTCAAACGCCAAGAAAGAAAAAATCCAAGAAACTTACAAAACCTCCAGCAGACAGCGAAGTCCCCTGCAAAAATCCATCTATCGAGCCTGTGAACCCTTCCGTTCCATCATCAGAACCATCTCTCCCAAGTATACAACTTCCTCAACCTCAAATTATCCAGCAGCCTTATCCAATTTTAGATAACCCTGTACCTTCGCAGCAGCCGCAACATCTTACTCCTCCTGAGTATCCCCAGCAATTTATCCAATTTGAGGCGGTCCCTCTCCCTCAACCGACTATTCATTCAGTCAGCCAAGCACCCGGTGAAACATTAGGGGATGGAAAACCTGTGTAGAAGACAAATATTTAACTGTATGCATTTAACTACCCTCTAGTGGTATTCGTGACAAAGTTCATGGCGATGGCGACGAAAAAGAATAAAACTTAGTCGACGACGACATGTCATGCGTTTTCTCTTTCACATACCAACAAATACAATCTGGTCTGATCGAAGCTCGACAGCAGAGCTACAGTTCTGTCAAAACGAAAATACCGTAGAACTTCTAAAGAACGCCGAGGTCTCCAAAGATTGCCGGCCTTTAAAGAACGCCGGGTATGACGCAGGGATCAAGGCCACAATCTCGGCAAGATGATAAACGTTTGGTACTAAAAAATGACGCATGACGCAAACAGCAAGTAACAGCAAAATGACGAAATGCAAGCAACTGGGAATAAAATTGCCATTGAAATGATAACAATTGAACCCAACAAATTAAGACCAGTTGAAAGAAAAAATCTAAATTTGGTTGAGTCTCTAATTATCGTCGGGGGTCGAGAGGGAAATTTCAATTTTTCGCCGGGGCCGTTCCTTATAAGTTTTACGATACTCACATTGACATGCTATTCATCTGCATCGTCATACCACCACATGTTTCCTGCTACGTGTTTGTTTTGTACCTTGCTTCTCCGACTGCAACACGTAGCCGCCCGGATTGACGTGGACCGGCCCCGGGTTTCTGTCGCATCGAGAAACTGAAGTGAAAGTTATTTAAAAAATTGTAGATTGTAGTTTTGTCTGATTTCGAAAAATGGAGGTGACTGTTTGTGTGATTTGCTGCAAGGACTACCCCCAAAGCAATCAAGCTGTACCTGGGTCAAAGACTAATAGACTAGATAATGACAGTGTTCGGGAGCTCTGTCTGATTCTTGGAGAAAGTCCACCTCTACTGCTAGATAAAGAAAAACAAGTTTTAAGAAAAATGTTGAAAAACTTTGGAGGAATTATGAAGGCGACAGGAACGGATCTTTGTGCTCCGTGTTGCGAGCTTGTGAAGGAGGTCAGATTTATAGGGTCTCAGGTGGAGGAAGTTGAAGAGCAAGTGAGGATGCTTCAAACTCAGCTGCTTCTTAAATTACAAAATTTGAAGGACATTTTGGACATGTACTCGGTTGGAATGGAAAGGATTGAGAAAACTGTGATTGAGTCGGATGAGATCGCTCTCGCTCAGTTCTTGGCGGTGGACAACATTTTGCACAAGGATGGGATTGGTTTGATGCGACAAAGGCTACTAGACGGTAAGCACAGTTTAAAATGTTTTTTCATTCCGAAAACGTTGTTAAAGTCCTGACGCAGTTTTTCAATGCGTTTTAGTTGCTGGCGACTTGCGAAAGTTCCGAACAAATTCGATGAGAGTTGCGCCAGTACACAACTCAACTTTGATGCTTCATGCGGATATTGGAGAAGTGTTTTCTACCGCTGACCAAGTAGTGATAAAGCAAGAAGTGGACTTTTCCGAAAGTGAGAATGCAGATGACAAAAACGACTCGTTTCCGGAATCTTCTACAACTGTCGTGGCCCCTACACGAAGGGGAGTAGGAAGGCCACGTAAAACTCCATCATTGGTTGTACCCGTAATGGAAAGAAAACGACCAAGCAATTCGTAAGTAAAATTTAGTCACTAGTCACTATAGCTGTAAGTTTTGTAAATCTGAACGTTTTGCATCACGTAAAATTTTCAGTTTCGCTCCTGTCCATGGAAACCAGGAAGAAACGAGTGGAATTAAGACGGAAAGTTTGTCCAATCCTTGTGAATCCGGGGCAGCACAAGTTACTAGCAAGAAATGTATTGGGAGCAATCCGAAGAGGAATAATAGTAATCCTGGGATCCTCATCGATGTGTAAGGTTCTGTTGAATGCAGCACTTGTTTTATGGAATCTTATAATTTATTATCTGCTTGATTACAGATTGAGAAGTCAAGAACCCGGAGGTTCCGTTGTGCACCTTGTACGAAGACACCCTGATGATGAATATAAGCTCGCTTCGAGACCAAATGCATCAGGGGAACTTGTAGCGCGCAAGATAGGGCGCCCACGCAAATGGTTAGTTTCGTGAGCACGGTTGCGGTGTTCCAGTATCCTCTATACTGAAATTAATTTCTGGATTTATTTTAGCGTGACAACCTTGACTGGAAATTCTTCACAGTCGGAAGGCAACCCCCATGTCATCCAAAGCGAATCAGCAACGAAGGTCCCCGAAGCCAATAGTTTTGCAGATAACTCTAGTACTTTCAAACGGAAAGGCGGTCGTCCTCGAGTACGTCCTCTTCCGGATTCTTCACTTCCAAAGCGGAAACCCGGTCGTCCTCGAGTACGTCCTCTTCCGGATTCTTCACTTCCAAAGCGGAAACCCGGTCGACCTCGAGTACGTCCTCTTCCTAATCCTTCACTTCCAAAGCGGAAACCCGGTCGTCCTCGAGTACGTCCTCTTCCTGATCCTTCACTTCCAAAGCGGAAACCCGGTAGACCTTGCAAACCTCGGTAAAATCCTGGCCGTGCGAATATGCGTTATAGGTTTCTATAGTGTTTTCATTTCATTTGTAAATAATATCCAGACTTGACCGCTTCAAGCCAACTCCAAGCCCCTTCTGGCAAGGAAATAAGCCCAGGATGAGCCCCGAATCCCGAGCCCGGCGAGGACAAGCACGAGGCTGCAATTCCGATCGCTTTTCTCGCACGGGAAAAGAAAAGCCAATCGGTGTGCGCGGTACAAGTGACCATTTAACTTGTGGTATTCCCGACGTGGACAACAGCACTTACCTTGCAAGATTTCGAGAGTTCCGTCGTCCTTCAACCGTCCTGAGCCAGATTCAGAGGTCGCTCCAGCCCCACTAGGTCTCGTACGTACCAAATCCAGAAATGGTCTGGATGATATACACCGAAGGACTTTGCTACTAGAAGACTTGAATATGTAATATAGTTATTTTATTTTATATATATAGCTACTTATAAATCTGTAATAAATCAATCATCTTCAGTTGCAAAGCAATCTTGTTATTTTTTTCTCATATAATTCCGACGGACGTAACTGCAGACCTGTGCGGAAGAAAAGGAGGAAGCTCGTGGAGGCGTACAATATCCTTTCATTTTTCCTCAAATTCTTGCCTACTCGAGCTTTTCTCATGGCCGTCTCGAGTCGAACGTCCAGAAAGAGCAGCAGCAGCCCGAAGGAGAGAGACCGCCAGCTGACAGGTGGCTGCCCTAGTTCCGCTAAGTTTTATATTTGTACTTTTTTAACTAAATGACTTGTAAAAGATGATGTTCGAAACGTCTGGGGATTTTGGGGGAGGGAATGGGGAAGGCTACAGACCTTACTTCATTTCTATCCAAAAGATGGTGCTTTACGAGACGAGAAATGTAAGAAATACAACTAAAAGTTAAAAATTTTTGTAGGACACAAACTAAGTAAATTTTTGATTAAATTTGCAGCGGTTTTACCTAGTCGGAAGCAACCAGACAGAGTCAAAGTTCCGTATTTTAAAGATTGACAGAATGGAAACGAAGGAGCTCGTCTTGGTGGAAGACCAGGCGCGCTACACCCAGAAAGAAATGAAGGAGCTGCTATCCACCATTGCGTGTGTCAATCGCCCGAAAAATCCTGCCGGTTTGGTAAGGACTGTGTCGGCATTTGGAATTCTCGGATTTGTCCGCTTCCTGGAAGGATACTACATCGTTTTAATTACAAAACGACGGAAAGTGGCGACCATTGGATTTCACTCTGTGTACAAGATAGAGGATACTGCGTGCATTTACATTCCTGCTGACGGTCCGTCAAAAAATCCCGACGAGTTGAGGTACCTGAAACTCTTCCAAAGCATCGACCTGTCGAGTAACTTTTACTTCACGTATAGCTACGACCTCACCAATACACTCCAGTACAACTTGTCACCACACAAGACGCTAATTCCAGGATATAAAGTTACAAATCCTGACCTCATATCCAGCTACGGTGTTAGTAACTTTGTCAATCGGAAGTTTGTTTGGAATAACAAGCTTTTGGAGCCTATGGAGCAGCTTCTTCATCCCGACTGGGTTTTGTATGTCACTCATGGGTTCATCGGCCAAAGCAGTGTGTGCGTCTACGGGAAACCTGTATATTTAACTATAATTGCTCGGCGATCAGCCCGTTACGCGGGCACAAGATTCCTCAAACGAGGTGCTAATTTCCAGGGAAACGTTGCCAATGAGGTGGAAACTGAACAAATCGTGTTTGACTCAAGTGTCAGTTGCTTTAAACGGGGAAGGTTTACAAGTTTCGTTCAAATGAGAGGAAGTATCCCTGCTCATTGGAGTCAAGACATTGCCAAAATGGTCCCAAAGCCCCCAATCGGCATCGACATGGCCGATCCGTACGCAGAAACGAGCGGCAAACATTTTGGAGATTTGCTGTATCGCTTTGGAAGTCCACTGGTCGTTGTAAATTTAGTGAAGAAGCGGGAAAAGAAGAAACACGAGAGTATTTTAACTGAAGAGTTTGTTCTTGGGATTAAGACGTTGAATCAGTTCCTTCCACCCAAACACCGCATCGTCTATGTTGGCTTTGACATGGCCCGAACGAACAAGCAAAAGGAGGAAAATGTTATGGTCAAGCTGGCTGGAATAAGTGAAGAGTGTTTTAAAAAGACTGGCCTTTTCATGAGCTTTTGTGACCAAGACAAAGGTTTCGGCCGGCGACAAACGGGCCTTGTCAGGATAAACTGTGTTGACTGTCTTGATAGAACGAATACCGCCCAGTTCGCCCTTGGGAAGTGTGCCTTGGCTCATCAATTGAGAGCTTTGGGACTTCTCTCAGAAACCCAAGAGCTGGAGTTTGACACTGACGTTATCAGAATGTTGGAGGAATTGTACGAAGACCATGGTGACACGCTTGCACTTCAGTACGGTGGCTCCCAGCTAGTTCACCGAATTAATACGTACAGGAAAACAGCACCGTGGACAAGTCAGGGAAATGATATTATGCAAACACTGAGCCGTTACTATTCAAACACATTTTCCGACGCAGACAAGCAAAACGCAATCAATTTATTTTTGGGAATGTTTTCTCCCATGAAAGAGCCGTTTCCGTTGTGGACTCTGGAAAACGACCTGCATTTGCATTTAAGGCCAGAGCTGAGATTTTCTGAAGGCACGGGGGGAGGAAGCTATGGAGGATTGAGGAGCTTGACGGAGTGGTACTCGAGTAGGGTTCTAGATGCGTTGCCGTATGCAGCTCATGAGCTCCATAAAAGGTGCAAGTTGCTGCCATGCGAAGACTGGGACGATATTGATGCCTATTCCGATTTGTACCGACCTCGGCAGTTTATTCCTCTGGGGGACTTGTATGCGTTCAAAGTGAGTCACAGTGTGCGGGACTTCATGCCCAACTTCACAACAGACTTTAGCCCTTTCGTCGTCCGTATCCGGCCAGGAAAGCGACAAGAAGAGAACAGCTCTGGAAAGAAGTCGGCATCCAATAATAAAAGCGCAATAAGTCTAAAGAACCCCAGCATTTTAGGGATTAGTTCAACCGGAAGTACAAATTCGACAAGTGGATCGGACTCTGAGTATTCCAGCAGTGAAGAGATGAGTAGTAGTATGACAAGCTCGAGCGGGTTCGTAGGTCAGCGACAACCGGGCGGGCCTGGTCAACCTCTAACATTCTCCAACTTTTTTACGGGAATGAAACAGTCTTATGGAGTCGATATCAAATCACCCCGTAAAACGGATGTAATGCTATACAAACGTTTTGTCAACTTTCAACAGCAGCTTCCTCGCAATCCAAACTCGCCCATGTCTGCTAAAATAGTGAACACGTCGATTATTCCCTTGAGTGCCTTCTCGAAAGACAGCTCTTTTTCGGTTACCCCGCCAACAGTCAGCAAAGTCAGCAGGGATATTTATAAAAACTACGTTAACCGGAAGTCCTTAGGAGCGTCTGTTCCATCCCAAAGGGATCTAAGCTTGTACGCAAGATACGTCGACAAATCGGGTAATCCTCATACCATGTCTAGCCAGCAATCAACCAATAAGTTTACAGTCAACAGTGGTCCCAAAACGCCTGCCACCTCAACCAATAAAACTTCGTCGCCGCGAGTCAAATAAACTTTTTGAAATTTTAATTCTCAATTTCTTACGAATGGACCACTTGGTAACAATAAAAATACTTGAAGAAAAAATCAATAAAAATCTACTTCTTGTAAAAGCTATTATTGCTAACTAAACACGTACAAAAATACTTATTTTGCCGAGAATTACTTGGCATCGCGTTGGGATGGTCTCTCGTTTCAATACAGTACTGGGCTGCCTTTGTCTCGTACAGTTGCAAACAGAGCGACGAGCACGCACTGGACTCACAAGCATCTTTACAGTACTCATTTCCCGGAGTCAAGCTGGTCACACATTCACCATGGTCACCACACTCCAGGACTGGCGTAGCTGACGGGACTGGTGACACATTTAACAAGAGCTCACACATCTCTGTTGACGTACAGTTGGCCGAAACTGAGCGTTTTGGGGGCTTGACAATACAAAATGAACCGTTCTCGGAGGGCTCCGTATTGCTCGCAATACCCTATAAAAAAATTTATTTCACATGAAATTAAGTAAATTTTTTTTTTCGGGATAATAAATCAAATTTTGAACTTACCAACGCTACAAACAGTAAACTGACGCAAATTGATTTGTACATTTTTTTGTAAACTGAGATACTTTGGCCAAATAAAATTGACTTGTTTTCCTGCAAACCTTGACACCAGTTTTAGTTCACCTTAAAATCCCGTTTATTTATAAATTTCATAACTCGCAACTTCCTCACTTAGCTGGCAACATTGACCTTCTCCTTTGAAATAGTTGCATAATGTGCAGACGCTCCTGTGGCAATATCACATTTTTTTCTGAGGGTCTGCAGCTGCACCGATGCAAAAACACGACTGCGGTATATGACATGACACCTAAAAAAATTGCCACAACAACAGTGATAACACTGCAGAAACATCTTTTACTGTTCTTCAACATGTAGATACATCTCTGCGTAGGTAGCTTTATCTGATGTAGTTATTTTGTTAATGAGTAAAGTGAATTTTAATTGATACAAAGATAACGAAAATGTAGGTGTGCATAGTGCGTGTTTGCGGGGGTCTGACGAACAACGAGCTGTATTTAAGATTGTTACATAGAACTGAGGGTCATCCTCACTCGCACTTTTCGTCAAACAAGGCAGCGTAACGCCTGGTTGGTGTGGTGGCGTCGCCGTCAATATTAAAATAGTAACAGACGCCACACAACCAGATAAAGAGACCTTCTTTCAAGACAATAAATTTGTTGCATCATCGCATTTGTTCAGAAAGAATGCTCATCTCTCTGGCATGAACTAGGACGAGAATCCCTTTCCACACATAAAAAAATGTGATCGACTGGTTTTTGGATTATCGATACAAAGTCGATAGGTTTGCTCAGGTTGTTGTTTGGAAGGTACTTTTCATTGAATGGCTGAATAATAAATTTTTTGTTTGTTTGTTTCTGCGTGGGGATCTTCAAGTAATTAATGGTTTACTTAGAGTGGCTGGCTAATTATGGGGAGCAGGTGTGTAAAAAGTAAAAATTAAATGAAGATGAGCCTTGATGGGTTCTCTAGACGAGTTTGTGCGGCGGAGCTTCCGTTCAGTAGTGTAATTGACCAAGTCATTACAATATCATGTCAGGGGTTGCTAAGGAGCACCTACAGAATTGAGATATGTACCTAGGGATTTACGAGCAGTTATTTTACAGGTCGGATGGCCTTCAACTTTTTGTATAAAAGGGAGCTTTTGTGGAATATTGCCAATCAAAGCGATTAATTCTAGTAAATGTAGAGCAAAATGTTTCATAATCATTTTTTTAATTTCAGCGAAAATAATGAAAAAATTCCACGAGGGAATTACATACATCCAGGCATGTTTCTAAATCCCCCGGTTTAGGCTATGAAATAAAATACTAACTCAGGCTGAGGATGTTGGAACTGTTTATCTGTGTAGTTTTGAGAATTTCTGAATGTAAATTCAATCGTTTAAATGACTCATTCATTAAAGTGTAAACAAATGTGTACGATGGCGCTTGTTTACTTATGCAAAAGCTAATATTTGGAAGGCTATCAATCTCGGTTCTAACCACTGATGAAAGAACTCACTTTGCGAGCCACCCCGAAATAGTTAAGGGATGGTTTTCTTTTTTTGCTACTTAATTATGAAAACGGATTCGGGATAATCTAACGTTTACTCTCGTAGAAATGTATAAGCTAAATAATCTTTAGCCTCGCTTTTTGTCGATTAAGCTGCTAGCACCTTTTACAAACATAAAAAATTTGTATTTTTTATGATGATGATGATGAATCCATTAACATGACTCTTGGTAAATTACTCTGAGTTTGGTGCATATATTGTAAGCAGTTATTAGTTATATAGCATATGCCAATGCCATGCATGTGGCGCTGTGTAATGTTCTTGTCAAAATGTTTTACCCAGAAATACATCCAGGAGTTACGTACTACCGGGAGCAATTAGCATGCAAACAACGTAACGACTCTTTGGAAAATTCATTTCCAAAAAAGTTATTATCATCATCAGTCAACGAGCTAGATTTTCTCCACCCACTACTGCGGAGTTTTTAGTGAGATACGCATGGTGGATGCTGGATAGCCAGTCAATTAATGTCACCCGCTATCCCATGTCACGGCTGGTTTCACTAAACCTATCAATTAGCGGTATTTGTTTGTAGTTTGTAAGTTCTTATAGCATTTTTGGTTATCTTGTATGATACTATGCAACAACAAGACTCACTTTTGCTTCGTTTTCGCCCAGGGCAAAGTATAATTGTCAACCTATGCATGAAAAAAATTATGCTTAATTGTTGAATTGTAAGTTTTGTTGTTAAACACGCGCTTCTGTAATGGATTGACAACACCGTCGTATCGTCAACTTGCTCTTTTGTTCATCGCTATTGTCATTGTAATCCCACACAAAATGTCACCGTGGCAGAGTAAGCAGCATCGTCGTCAACATGAGTTCCACGGAATAACCAAAGAGTTATGACGCAAAGCAGAAATTGCACTTTCCGTGTCTAAAAAAGAAAGAAAAGTTTGCATCACCAAAATAGTAAAAGTTTTACCGAGGAAAATTTTCAAGACAGGAACTACAAAAACCACATGCAACTTTTACACAATATATTTATTCACCGTTTCGTTTCCTTTGGAACAGCTTCAAGCAAATATTTACGTTACTTTTTTTGTTGTGGTTAGTCATAATACACATTTTCATTCACTTTTTACCTTCTTTTTACAAAAATAAAACTCGGTGGTAGATAACAGTTTGGCCAAGGATACTTACATTTCGATAACGGAAGCGATTCAGCTCGTGAGCTTGTCCCAAATGTGTCTACATAAGCCGAGAAACTATTCTTATCTCAAATGCATTTATCTTCAACGGTCATACAACCAAAAAGGACTTAGGTAAAAACTCAAGTATCAACAAAACCTAAAGTTTCATACACACCACGACTACTGCGGAACGGGTCTTGGTTCATGTGAAAGGGTTAAGTTCTGTCTTATGCACATTCTCAAAATTAAAAAAAAGTATCATTTACAACACGGGTTGAATTTTTACTCTTTACCAAAACTGACAACTTGTTGAGGTTAAGACATTTTTGTGCAAAGCAAAAGTGACTCTTTGTATGAATCCTCACGAAAAAAAACTAGTTCAAAATTGTAAACGAAGCATTACTGTGTAAATTTTTAGTCTATTCAGAAAAGCAACCTTGAAAAATGTTAAAAAATACTTACAAACAGTGTACAATAGCGTTAGCATCTATTTAGCGAAACGCTTGTCAATACTTTCAATGTCAAGTGTTGAATGACTCGTTCTATTCAATGAGAAGAATGATGTCGAAGTGGCGGTTGTGCTGTGTAGTCTTAAACTTTACTTTTATCTGTGAATTTGTTACTTGCGAGGAAATACATGTTACTCCTCCAGGGGATATATTTCCGGAAAAAAGCGTGACCGAGCCGTTACAGCTACCAATTAAAAATAGATCGCTTCGCTTGAAATCATGTGCGGCAAGTACATCCCATTTGCGCAACACAATACCAAACGGATTTGTCCAACTACCTACGTTAGTACAAGACGAAGCCGGAAGTTTGCCAGCTTATTTGTTGCTGGAGCATACGTAAGTGTAAGGTTTAAAAAAGACCAAACATTATAGTATTCTTAATGATGGTCATATAAAATCTAATAATTCTAGAATCGACGTAAATAACCCGATGGGACCATGCAGAAATGTGAATGCACCTGAAGTCCGCACCGCCACTCTTCTAACAAAGACAGAATAT
>VICI01002872.1:0-15069 GCA_019593645.1 Akabosia matsudoensis
ATTTGATAAAGTTGCCGCATAAGATCAACTTAAACATTTCACCAGTTCAATAAAAAACACGAAAAACGTCTGAGAGTAAGTACTTTGCCAACCGATAAAATTGATATTTATGAGATGAAAAAGCGATCGGGGGAATGGCCCAAAGGGACAATACATTGTTTTTCTTCCATAATAATTACATTCATTAATGTCATTGTTATTACCTTGCCTGTTTCACTGAACAGATATTGTAAAAATACTTTGGATTTTTATGCCACCACCAATAAGTCGCTCTTTCGGCTGCTGGTCATACTTAAAGTTTTTTTTTTCTTTCATGAAAATAAAATGCTACTAAAACAATAACATTCTTTTTTTTATCCCTAACAGGTAAAAGTCTCGCACAATCAAAACTGGCCAGTGATGGTGATCGTCATTTTTTTTGCAATCTCGATAGAGCTGCCGGGGAAAATTAAGAGATGAAAGTGGGCAATTAACAGCGGAATGGAATGTGACCAGTCAGTCAACCTGTTTCATATCAGAACGTAAATCAGTGAAACATTTTTTTTTTTCGCAGGATGAAAAAAGTAGCAACAACGAATTGATTTAACGAGCTCATATATTCAAACTGATCCGCACACATTATAATGTATAGCCTGTACAGTTTCATTTAATTCTTTATTGTTTAACAGCTAATGGCATCGTCCACCCGAAAGATGAAATGAAAAGTGACCAGAAATCAAAGCGAGGTCGCAGAGAAAGAAGAATCAAATCAAGTAGCTTGTATAGAACCCATGTGGTGCACTAGCAAGGTGATATCTGATAATACAAAAGGTAATCTTGTGAAGGAGGGTATCTTCAATCTTTCTTTCGATGTAAAAATGTTAAGCAAGATGACCAACAGTCATAGTATCACTCACAATGACACTGATGCTCATACTGAACATCACAAGAGTCTCGAGAAACCTCTAATTTACATATTTCATTTGCTCAAAGTAAGCCGTTTTTTTGTACAGAAAAGATTGATAGTTTTACGAGCAGTAACAAGCAATGCTGTGGACAAAAAAACGTAAAAAATATCACTCAGTGTCTCTTTATGACATGCTGTGTCCCTTGTCTCTATCAATTTTTCTCACCGATTCACTCAGTTTGGGGTGAATTTGAAGAGAAAAATCAAACAAGAACAAGGACATCTGTATACATCAGTTCAGCCATTTGATCAAATCCATCCATGCCATTTTGTGGTAATCCTCCAATGTATCTTAAGTCCAAACTACTGGGATTTTGAAACGACTAGAAAAAAAACGTCTTGTAAAGATTTCGTGAAGATACACCTCTAGTGGAATGACGACGCATTGTTTGATGGGATGTTCTCAGAAAAATCTACTCTTAGTACGCTGGTATACGTTCAAACAGTGAATTACAGAAGGACAAATAATATATTGAACATAAAAAATTGCAACATGTTGTTTTACAGTAAGTGGACGTTGCGTATGCATACTGTGGGGAAAGACAGAGAAACATACATTAAAAATATTATTATGGTTATTATTACAACTTTCAGGTATACAACAGGAAAAAAGGGGCATTTCTTTTATGACGAAGTCAAGATCGTGTAACTCAGAAGCTCCGAAAAACGCTGGGTTTTTTATTAGTCAACCTGTTCGGGAGAGTGTCAAGTTAAAATCAACATTTAAACAATACGAAAGCAATGTATGTATAAGAGGAGACTTCACCGCTACCCATTTCTCATTAAAACTGTCTACCCATCACATCATCTACCCAGCCTCTCATGTCCATTCATATTTTTGCGTATTAATGACAACCGTGTACAATTCACTTTACCTCATCATTATTCATTTTTTTCTCCATATATACTTGGTTTACTTGCTCGAGAGAAATTAGTATGGATTGCCGATAACCCCACCATCATTTACTTTCTTGGGATGTTCGTCAGTTTTAACAGGTTTCTCGGTTTTTTTCTTCTACTCACACTTTATGACTTTCAATGAGAGAAGACATGAATTTTGGAATCTTTCAGCTAATTCCCCTACAGCACAGTCGTCATAAAGAACGTAGAAAGTCAGTTGATCGTGTTCTTTTTTCACTATTCGTGACGAACATGACCAAATAAGTTTTCGCTGAGAATTTATTGAAAATTACTCTCAGACTAGACCCTAAAAACAGGTATAAGCAAATAATTATGATGATTTAATAACCCTAAATTGAAACAGACACCTTTGCAGTCAAGACGAAGACGATAGACGCATCTCACGAGATGCAAGACAAGACATGACACAACACATCGTAAAGAATTTCGTTGAGATGTTTTTGCCAAATACTCTGTGTGTGTGCTTTAATTGGTGTAAAAATCCCTAAATGGTTATACAAAGTTTCCCCTCAACTTAAAACAACAGAAGCCAAATGGGATGCAACTAATCCGCTCTAAATTTTAAGGGATGTTTTTGCCATTGAAAACATTCAGTTACCTGGGAGGGAGGTATGATGGCATGGCCATATCATGTAGTCTTTTTCCTTTAACATGTAAACAAATATGGTTTATTGCAATTATTTTCTCATCGGACAGTTCTTGAATTATGAAAACTAGATGATCTGAACTAAAAAAAACCAAATAGAGCAACTAACAAGCTTACCCAAACATAATGGGGCAATTTTTCAAATGTAGTGAAAGAAGAACAGTAGCCTTGTACCAGGCAGACCATGACGGTGATGAGAAATCAATTTAACATTCTTCATTCATCCGTCAAAATGACTAGAGATGGCTATAGGCAAGTTTGCTGATTTTCAAGAGAACAGGGCTTCTAAACATTTAGTTTTATCAAAATGTGAGATAAACAGTAGCAGGAAAAACCTCAAAAATAAAATAATATAACAAAATACTTCTCATCTGCTTTAAGGTGCCTTCAGACACAAGCGCAGCAAGCAGTTTTCTGCTAGTTTTTAATGTATTTTTTTTAAGCAGAAAACTGCTTGCTGCGTGCCTGTGTGATGGCACCCTTAGAGAAAATGAGAAACATTATCCCGGGGGCAATGCAAGATTTATAGGTAAATATAAGTACTACATAGTCTGGTCTTCATTTTGACGAAACGTTTCTTTCAGATTTTGCAAAATACTTCATAAAAAACTCGGGAAGGAACGATAAAACAGGTTCACTGCTACCAAATGTATTGGCTAAGCTCACATTACGTGATGAATAGTCCTATCATCTGCATAATTATATACCTTGAGAACCTTACTAGCTCTTTTCAGGCTTATGCAATAAAAAAAGGTTCTCAGGCAAGCAGCAGTGAAAGGCAATTCCTAATTCTCACCATTGCATTAGTGACGTCTCCATCATTTGGTGAAAGCATTTTCATTTTCGTAAAGCAGCTCTAAATTTCTAAGAGGACACTTTTAATAATTATATCTGTTGTGCTGCCAATAAAACACAATTGCTGGAAATCGTTGTGACCACACTACCTCTACTTCCTCACGTCTCTGAAGCGAAAGAATAATTTTTACCTAGCCCCTCCCTCTTTTACTTCTTAATCGAATGTACAAAGTGCTCGCTGTCAGCAATCTTTACCATAGGCTGCCAGCCGTTGCTTTTTCAGCGTACCCAATCCATTGAACATATTGATTTGTGAGGCTCTCCGTAATAGCCTCACCACTATATTTTATCGTGAAGCTGTCAATTGTCAAAATACCTACGCCAAAAAGTAAAGTACCTTGTTGTTCGGCTATAAATGTCTGACACTTTCAGTAAAGCTGGATTTTACTTGTAGATAACACACGTAATTCCCAGATGACAGTAGCAGAAGCATAGCATCACTGACAAGAATGCATACATTAACTTTTATTATTTCAAAGTATTTGATAGTTTACTGTATTCAGACTCGTCCCGCATGCATTTTTCTCTTTCTTTTTCTTATTTTATTGTCGCTTCCAATAAAAAATCTCAATAATAATAATGCCCTGTAATGCAGCACATAAACATTTTCCTCTCAAGTCATCTGCATTCAGATACGTTTCGGTAGCCAGCACCATCAACATTACATATTATCATCAAGATCGCCATCATGTCCCAAACGACCGGTACCGGTAAATAAGCGAAAACCAGCAAGGGCGAACGGCAACCACGCATGAAAATGAGCCAGAAAATAAATACACATGATCAATGCATCTTATGGGACCGATGACCATCTTGTCTCAAAGAACAACTCTTACATTTTAAAAAGACGATACGTTTCTTTATACCTCAACTTCCCAACGAAATCCCATATTATCTCAGCCTGTCGTTACATTTGCTTCACTCGTTGTTTTCCGACTGGGATAGATATTTTATAGAAAGCGATACAATTAAATTGGCCTAATTGTTGATGCAGCTCGCGTTTCACGGACGGTTCTTAATTGGAGCCCTATATCGTTTTTCTTCAGCTTACTTGCTTGTTCACTTACTAGTTTTTTTTTCTCTCTCTTAAATGTTGTTTCTCGTACTGCTGAATAATAATAATCATATAATCATCCATACATACGTAATACCAGCACCAGTATCACTTCTAATATTACATACTGTGTTGAACCAACGAATCTTGTTGCTGCTTCTGTTGAACTTGTTTTTTCACTCTGTCTTTTTATGTCCATGTTAAGTTATGCAGGAGGTAAGCACCGTCATCATCCCTGTTCACAGTGTCGGTTTTATGGTTGCCACAATAGCTATTTACTTCACTAATACAGTTTGCCATTCTAGTATGAAACATTTGCGTTTAAAAACAGATTGATATTCACCAACCTTGCAAAGATACTTCAAAAACATCTACAGGTAAAAACAGAGTGTGTGCATGGAGCATGTTCTTGATCACCAGAAGATCACACAGATATAGTTACACAGCAGTAGGTGCTATAAACAGTGACTGAAGGAAAATCCGGTAAACCTGTAACATTTTTTTTCATTATCGTTTTCAGTACCTCTGGCTGCTTTACTCACTCTGGTTACTTATTACATCACTTTATTTTCTTGTTTTTTACGTCGATCTCGTATAAAAATATTCTTACTATAGCTATAATAGTAATACACATATCATATATGCATATAATATAATTAGGAACGTTTCCAACGTACTTTTACTACTGTCTTACCATTATCATATCAATTCTCATCAGCCATATTGCATTTTCTTGACGATATGAATGTAAAGTACCAATTCCATATTCCATTTCAACTTGTTTTTTTTTTTCGTTTCTCTAGTTTTATTCCTTTTTCCAGTCAATCTATTTTCTTTTTTCCTTCATGTTACTGACGATGTATATGAGAGCTCTCAACCAGAGTGAACAACAATAAAGTGCAGGTAACTAGATCAAGATGGATGGATGTTAAAAGAGCAGCAACAGGGTTTCTCTTTTTTTTCTTTTAAAATCAAGTTTTAACTTTTTTCAACCATTTCCATGCACATACGTAGAATGTAATTTTTATATGAGAAAAGTCGGAGGCTAACTTTTTCTCTTAAGAAATATAATAATCTGAATAAAAATTTCTAGGTTAGAAAAGGAATAAAAATGTTCATCTTGATCATCACAAGATTGATAAGCTGAGCCTTGTAGTACAACAATGCATCCGTTTTCATATTCTCTTTTCAACTTCATATCTCTTCCGTCATCTCTACTTTTTGACAAGGCCATAAAAGTCTTGTACTTTTTCCATACTCGTTTTTTTTCTTCGTGGTTGTAAAAATTGAGAGTTCGTATAGTGTGCCAGCGAAATATGACAAGGGTATTACATTAACTTATTTTTTTTTCTCAAAATTTTCAGTTCCATCCGACTATCCTACTGTTTAAGTGCTTTACCACTTTCATAACGTGTTTCTTTTCGGGGCGAGCTCAGTCTGACACGGAAATGTAACGTATGACGTGTTGACGATGAGGAGGTAGATCACAAAATAGAAAAAGAAGCGTTGCTCTCATATATTCCCTTTTGTTTCAAGAGAAAATACTTAATTGTTCTTAAGTGGACCATCTTCTACAGGAAAGACAAAAAAATAAATAATGTTATGGCCCTACCAATCTAAAGAGGCAGTGGCCCAATTTGAGCTGCTAAACGTAATGATATCCTTTCAGAATACGAGGAAATTTGTAGGCTGAAAAATATATGTAGAAAATTGACACACATTTTATTGTCCAAAATTGGCCGGAATAGGTTGAAAATAAGGAGTTCATCGGTAAGGAACGGTCAAATTTTCTTTTTTATTCTTCTAAAAATAATTCTCTTTCCATATGGCCTTTCCATACAACCTGGGTGCAAACGGTTACATAATTTTTTTGATTGCCGATTCGTGATATACTGCAGCGTTTCCGTTTCACAAGAACTCACCTAAAAGCCACAATGAAACGTGTGGTTGGGGTGATGGTGGCATACGCTCACGAGACGATAGATAAGCACCGAGCGGAAGGATATACTTCAGGAGCAAGACAAGCTTTTACTTTATGAAAGATGTGGTGTGTAAAGTTAAAGAAGTAATACGTGATATGCGATGATGTTCTCTAAACTGGCCAGGTGAAAAATTGTGAAGTGAAAAAAGTATAATATCCGTCAACAAATGATCAAGGTACCGGCTTCTTGTTAGGTGCTCTATTATCTTTCTGGAGAAAAAACTACTTCCCTTCACTGGCAAGGGTAGGAAAGTGAATGGGATGTCATGTAGTATGACACTCACTCATTCAGAAAGAAAACTTTTGTGAGAGAACAAAAGGGAACATATGGGTGGTGTGTCGGCTTTGTGTGCGGTGTAGCTTAAGCACTTTTTACGGCTTTTAAAACAAAACAAAAAAATTTTTTCTATTCTATTGAAGTATAGCGTCTTACTTTACTTTATATTATACTTTATCTTCTTTTATATATCTCGTCCCTAAACCCGTTTTAATGACGATAATATCCGTCAACAAATGATCAAGGTACCGGCTTCTTGTTAGGTGCTCTATTATCTTTCTGGAGAAAAAACTACTTCCCTTCACTGGCAAGGGTATGAAAGTGAATGGGATGTCATGTAGTATGACACTCACTCATTCAGAAAGAAAACTTTTGAGAGTGAACAAAGGGAACATATGGGTGGTGTGTCGGCTTTGTGTGCGGTGTAGCATAAGCACTTTTTACGGCTTTTAAAACAAAACAAAAAAAGTTTTCTATTCTATTGAAGTATAGCGTCTTACTTTACTTTATATTATACTTTATCTTCTTTTATATATCTCGTCCCTAAACCCGTTTTAATGACGATAATTGTTAATGCTTCACCAATACATTCTCGAAAGTGAGATTTCCAATGTTGTATGCTTTTAGACGTGTCTCTCCTATTTTCGACTTCTACCGGAAGTATAATTTTCGGGATTTTATGAGACAACAGGTCAAAAGGTATGATTGACAGTCAATTACTTTCAGTCATGCGTTTGACTTTCGTACATTATACATGGATATTATTCAAATTAAAAATTGGCTTAGTACGAAATCTTGTCAAAACTCGCATACATTCTGTACGCTTCCATACATTATTCTGATTATTCAGTACTTCTGGAATTTGCAACTGACGAAATAGAAATAGACGTGCACACACTGTTTTTTAATTAGTATGATGTACATCAAATCCCAGTCACTCAGATATTATTACATTATCATAGTATCATATCAGGTGTAAAAGACCAGGTACACTACCATCGTGCGAGATAAGTGCCTGGTTCTACTGACCAGTTAGATAAAACTTGAAATTGAACTAAAAATTCACAGCTTCTTCCCTCATACATTCTGAAAGACCCAATGGCTATTACTTCCTTTAACTTAAAAACGGGAAACGGATTTTTCTCACTGTTCTGCTCATCTTCCTTTCCTGACCAAACTAGTCAAATGGAAAAAGGCGGAGTGGAATCCAAAAGAAACTCATTTTATTATTGTTTCATTTATGATTTTGAATCATGATTACGAAACTCCTTCCTTAGGATACACAACTTTGTGTTTACATCTTAAACCCGTTTTAGCACCCTTATTTTCATTGATTTTAATTGCAATGTTTAAAAAGTTCAGTACTGGTGCACTACATCGATAAGACAGAAAATTGCCTGTTACCGGGCGATTCTTTAGTCAAGCTCATACCTAATTATTATTTGCTCTTCATGTAATAAAGATCATCGGAATATATGCATCTCTGAGATAGACATGAAAACCCTATGGTAAATGAGATAGTAAAGGAACGGTCAATGGCTTACCTACTCATTATTCAATGCGTTCAGATAAAGTATAAAATCATAACTTTTTAAAATCGTTCACTGGTTCGTCACATTATAAAAGTTTTTGGTGGCTAATTGTACCAGCGATTTCAAAAATGGTAACTGCTATGAAGCTTCATGCCATGTATTGTAGCACGTATGACCAGATTTACAAAAGCAAGGCCCAAAAGTAATTATTATTATTTGAATGAAACACGCAAAATACTAAGGACGAGTACAGTGCCTATTAGTTTTCCGAGTTTTTGTTCGAATTAATGGATTTGATCTTAGTTTTTTGATGATTTAATGATTTCGACCGAATTATAAGCAAGCTATTAAAAGTGTACAGCCTCAATAAACAGTAATGACCCAAGAGACGATAAAAAGATAAGCGTGTACAGTTCGCGAATGTATGCTGGCGTGTGTGTAAATTGTCAATTAATATTCTCTTTTCCCTTCTTGGGAACTGAGATTAGACTGTTGATTTAGCATATAATTTCTGACGAATAAAAGAGTATACTACCTCCCTACGTTTTTCAAGTGCAAGCATAATTTGAAAATCCAATTTCTTCTGGTTTTTAAATAGTTACTCATCGGGATCGGGGATGATGAGAGAATAGCAATAGAGAAGGAAACAGGTTAAAAATTTGAATCTCAAAGCAGCAAAAATTGTAACTCAGTCAAGGAGGAGTAAGTGCGGTAGCAGTTCTCCGATTTTAACTCTCAAAAATAATTTATTCCATTTCAAACTTGTTGCTGTATATTGTAGCTGTTTCAGAGTCCAATACAATCATCAAGCACGAAGCGTATAGTTTAGGAGAGAGGGTGAAAATCATGATTATGATGACCCGTCATCATCATCATTCTCGTCTTCTTGATGATCATCAAACATTCATCGTCCTTTGTAATTAATAAGGAGCTTTTTCAAGCTTCTGGATTTGACCCTTGGAGCGATTTATTCAGATCAGTTCATTTCACGAAACAACTAACAACGAACCCAAACGATCAGCGTTTGATAATCATAATCTATCTGCCCATCATGTTCACAATTTTTCTAGCCAAACTTTTCTCGTTTTTCACGCGTACAGATCTTCACAAAATAATAATGCCCTCATGTCTTTCCTTTCGCTGATTCTTTATGAAAATGTTCATGATTTTGCTTTTATATAAAACGATTTACATAGATATATGGACCCTTAGGACATTATTATCGTGATGATAATAATGATCATCCCCTATACCCCTGTACATTCAGTATGTAACAACATTTTAACAACGAAAAAAACGCTTTTTAAAATTCAACCAAAAAATTTGCTCTCCCCGGCACAAAACACAACGATCACGAACAATCGATTGAAAATTCAGAAAAGAGGGAATAAACCGAACTAAATAACGAATAGAATTTTAAAACAGAAGCAATAAAGTAGTAGTAACTTTGTGTCTTGTTCTCTTTTTAATAGTCGTCTTTTTACGCCCGGTGTCTTATAATTTTTATACGCTCTTTTCTCTCGCAATAAATTCTTCAGTAGCAGCTTCTTTTTTTCTCTCTTGTCGAAGTGATCAACTCCTAAAAGTAAAGTTGTTTGCTAAGCGGGTGTAATAATGTAAAATAGGGAGCGAAGTGGAACCTATAAATGATTCTGTGCTTGTCTACCGTACCTATGATAAGGTGATCTACACAAGCACTTAAATCCTTGTGTTGTTTCTTTTTCTTGAGGAAAAAAAAACATCGTGTATCTGCTTTGATTTTTGATTCAAACAATCCTTTCAGCTACCGACACCCTGAAAAGGCTCTTAATAGATGCCAGCCAGACAAAGTTCGGGTGGAATGTTGGAAGATGCATGAATACTTCCATAGTATATATGGTGTTTTATATACATACTTGCATCATAAACGAAATGAAAGGAGTTAGCAATGCATTTCCAATATTTTACCAGCACCACCACAATCTAAAACTGGGCGAGGCATATTGGTTCGGTAAGCTACCTGACTTGCGAGCTACTTGAAATGAAGCAACTTGACTTTTGTTACAAGGTCACTTGTTGCTGCTCTCTAAAATTGACTTTTTTATAGATACAAGATACTTGCACTACTTCTGGAAGATCTTCCCGGGAGGAAGAAATCATGCGTC
Source organism: Akabosia matsudoensis (assembly GCA_019593645.1). Classification (NCBI taxonomy): domain Eukaryota; kingdom Metazoa; phylum Arthropoda; class Collembola; order Entomobryomorpha; family Paronellidae; genus Akabosia; species Akabosia matsudoensis. Next base: position 10,357 of record VICI01002872.1, read on the forward strand.
TTAGCTGAGAACGAAAAACTGGAATAGAAAAATGGAAAATTAAAAGCACGAAAAACAAGTCAAGAAGTTAAGATAAGATAGATCAAGAGATCCTTTAAGGTCATTTTTGTCTAGATAAAAGCCGCTCCCGACGCTTGTGCATGTACAGTAGTAGTACAAGTGCACCAGTCTGAGATTCTCGGTAGCTGATAGAAAATACTTTTTCCTGCAAGCTATTTATAAAAAGTCTTAAGGCAATTCAATAATAATGAGGATAATATATAGTAGTCAACCGCGCATAAAGGTTTCTTTAAAAAGAGAAAAACAAGAACATATAGAACACGAGCACGTACACATTTTAAGCCTTGCCCAAAAAAAACTTCTTTGAATATGAGCAGTTAAACTTTAAACCACTATACGGCAATGTTCGGGTTATTATTATACCGTCAAAATAATAATCAACTCGACATCGTCCTCCGTTTCATTTGTATTTTAGCCAGTAGTCAGCTACCAGTTTTTGCTTTTTCTTAAAAGAGAGAACGCAACGACAAAGGGGTTTCCTATGATTTTTTTTTGTAAAAAGTTAATGAATCTAAATTCATTCACCAGTAGAACCGCTAGCAAAACTTTTTTATTACCTTTTTATTCTTTACCCCCTACTCCCTTATAATTATTTTTTAAATGGTTTTAATCGTGTATTATACCAGTGGGATGCCTCTCTATCAAATAGGTCCCGTAATTACGTTCACCTTTACCCTTGCTGTACCAATTTGCATAATATTTTTTGGCTAGTAGCTGTCGTCATGTTGTGCCACAATAGTCGTTTGAAATGTGACATTTTTCCTTGTACACGTCTATCACGCGACGTTTATTTTCCTGCAGTGAACGGCCCCTAATCGACTGTAAGTTTCAGGGAAAAATTTATCGTCATCAAAAAAGTCTTTGAAGATTTTAAAGGGTTAGTAAAATATGCATGTCATACCTAGTTTTATCGGGTCGCCTCTTCATTTCTCCTTTACAGATTCACAGTATATCTTATTATTATGCAACACAACAAAATAGCCTACTGTTTTTTTTGTTTGAAATTGAAGATAAAAGGATCTCGTTTCATCGTTTACTTTTTGCTCTGCAAAAGCAGATCAACTGCGACATGCAAGATAGTTATCATTTCAAATATCACGTACCATCTAAAAGCGTTTTTCTCTGTATCTGTTTTATATCCCAACCTTTCAAAAACAGAATTCTTTCTCTAGAAACATATTTACACCAAAAACCCATTTCCCAACTTGAAATTTTATTTGCACATGTAAGCGCTGAAAAAAGCTTAATTTTCGTCAAAGGCTGATAAGGAGACATATCGTGAGTATATGAGCACTTATGTCCCTTTAGATTAATGACATTGTTAATTAGATGGCTCCTGTAAATGCCCTATTATTGCACGTCACGAAGTGAAATGCTTGTGACAAAACAATGACATAATCCATTACAGTTTTAAAAGTAGTAGTTAGAGGGAATAGCCCGTTTAAGCACGGCCAAAAATAACATGAAAACCAATTACTCGAATCAAGTACAGTTCAATGTTTTCTCAGGTGATGATCATCGTTACTGTTATATTATAATCAGGCATAGGATCACCTCCGAAATATTTTGCATTTTTTAAATCTCCTCTGAAGCTACTAAGAAAGTAAGATTTGTTTTGTTGTTTAAATATCTTCCTGAAAGTGCACTCAGAATACGGAATTAAGGTAATAATAATCAGTTTGAAAAGTATTGCGCATATAGAGAGACGACGTCAACTGCACAACAAGTAGAGAACGAAAAAGCCGTCAATCCGGATAAACAAGCATTGACGACTCCGATATCTTATTATTTCTTTCGTATCGTATCAGCCGAAAATTTTAAATCTTTCTCATGACTGGGCATTTGACTTGGCGTCGTCGTCTTCTGGTACGGAACAAAACAAGAGCAACATGAGAAAATGATCTGAGAGGACACTTTCAAAGGATAATTGGACAGATTTCTTCTTCTTTTTCATAGACAGATCTTTTTTGGCTGTCTCCCTTCTGGGTTCATTGCTATTATCATTTTCTTGGTTCATGATATACGCGACTGTGAAGACACATGGTGAAAAATGATTACCTTTCTCTCTTTCCTGTATATATATCCATTTTTTGGCTATCAAAAAACCGAGCAATTTAACAATGTCGATCACTCCAAATGGGATGCTGGTCTGTTTCCACTGTTTTTATTTTTTTAAAAGATGCATGTACAAACATAAAAAAACATGGCACAGGGTTCATAGCTCTTACTGTTGACGGCAACTGTTTCTCTCTCTCTCGCTTTTGGTCCTATTTTGTATTCCTAAGGTGGTGGGCGACCATCTTCGTTTTTTAGTTGGTTTGCATGATTACATGATATTTTCTCCACCGAATGATCATCATTTACTGAGAAAAACAACTTTTTGAATGAAATGATCATGACTTGTTTCTTTTCTGTGAGAATGTATCATTCTCCCATATTACCCACCAAATAAACATGCATGACCTGACAGAGCAGTAGCGCATAATGCATGCGCACTGCCAAAAACACGAAAACTAACTACCTACTTGGTAGATAGAAAAAAAAAACACGACAAGGAGACCGGCAGTGATAACAATAAAAAAAGGGAAAACACTCATTTTTCTCTTCTCTGGTGAAACGTCCAAAAGTCTTCGTCAGCACGCCAATACCACGCATTTCATTATGATGATGGCTTTGCCCTCCTGTTTAGTATTCATAGATTGTTGTGCGTTACCACCAAACAGCCAACGAAAACCACCGTCATTACATACCTACCACCCTACTCATATCATTACCTGTATTAATAGCCACTTGAAACAAACTCATATTTCTCCTCTCTGTAGATCCTCTCACAAGATATCAGGACAATCCAGAAAAAGCCCTTTTTATAGTGCAAACAGGAAAAAATAAGTCTAAGATCTCATGAACAAGGTCAATCAAGAAAATAATCGTGCAAAGTATCAAAGGCGCTACTGCTCCTCCCGTACACTACCACGTCTTGGCAGCAATCCCTGTCTTATAAAACTGGTTACTCTTTTTTCTATGCAACCGGTAGCTTAACCATCCTCATCAATTCCATAATATTTTGAGGAACTTTATCATTCTCGTCCCAACAATTATGCATTTTTATATCGTCTTTCTTACAAAACTAGATGAAGGGTATATCTCAAGAGAAAAAAAAAGTAGAAGAGCAACAAGGGCAACAGATGGAAAGGAACATCAACCACCGCCACCACCACCATTATCTATGCATGAATAAAGAGCAAACTCTTTTTAGGAAGGAGACGAAAAAACGACGGACGGATAAGCTGCTACAGATATTTATTAGAATAATTATATTGGTTTGCTGACTGACTTGACTGAGTGCTATGCTCTTTTTTCTCTTCTATTATTCTGGTTATGTGAGTGCCGGATTTTTTGATGGATTATTACCGTACCGGTTTTATACTGTAAAAGAAGCTCAAGAAAAGAGAACTAGAGAGCTTCCCTGCCCGTCCGTCTTCTAAAAATGTATTTTTTACCCTGAAGGCTCTGATTCTTATCATTTCTCTGCTCCCGAAGCTCCTTCTCATGAAAAAAAAACTGCTACCATTTCATTACTCTTGTTTTTATATGGTACTGTCTTTTTCGTGGGTTTGTTGTCTTTCGTGTTATATGCCTGCCTGCCTGCATACAATTCTATAGTTTTGGTAATAATGCGCTTTACAAAATAATAATGATGAGGTGACTACATGCATACTAATACTGTTCTCTCTCTCTCTCTCTCTATCTCCTCTATGATATGAATTAGGTGGTAGAAGAGGGTTCGATGGCGTGTGACTGCGCTTAAAAATGCAAAGTGCGAAAAAAAGTTGTCTGGATGTACCTTCTCTTTTTTCTATTGGACCATAAGGTGCTCGTCCTTTTTGCCCTGCTTCTAATCATCTTTTCCTCCACTATCTTTACGTGTTTTTTATAAAGTTTCTTTCTATCTCATTATCTCCCAACATCCTCTCAAGAATTAAGCAACAATTTTTTTTTGTGCATGGTACAATAACTTTATGAACTGTACCGTCGGGAAGAAAACTAGTCTGGTTACTGGATACAATGACTTTCCTGTTAATTAAAAGAATTGATGGCGATGACGAGTTTCACCTAGGGTTTCTCGCTGTTGTTTCGTGTTACTGATCAAATCTTTCTGTTAATGCGTAGCTGCGTTCTATCATTACTTTATAAGCAGAAGAATTTCAACAAAGACATTTTTTCACCTGAGATAATGCAGCTTTTTTTCGTCTCAGCATTGTTAAGTAAAAAAAGAAGATAACAATGTTGATCACAAACAAAAAAACAAACAATGTAATCGTTACATAAAAAAGGAAAAGGATTTTGTAGCCGGTAAGTCACTGGAACTTTAATGACACGGAGGATTAGGAGTTGCGTTACCAGCCTCTTTAATTTCGATAACTCGCTAGATTTGAAGGTGCAGGAGTGTGAATCATTACAACTAGTCTAGCCGAGTAATCTAATACTATGATGCTTGTTCAGCCAGGAGTCTAACAACCTTGCGTCTTGAACCGCACTGGTGTATTTATGCACTTGTTCACTACATTATTAACATTAGTTTTGGTATGTGTAACACCAATTCAAAATCACTCCATATCACAAGAGCAAAAAATAATAATCAACATACGTAGA
>VICI01002873.1:0-15067 GCA_019593645.1 Akabosia matsudoensis
TTTAGTTTTTGCGTTAAAAAATTGATTCAAAGATCGGTTTGGCCATACAACTTTACTACCGATACTTTGTTTCAATGGATTTTGCTATGGGAGATTTTTTTGTTATTTTTATCCCCAAACTATGGAAAAATTCCACCTTACAGTCTTAACATGTTCAATACTACGATAGTTTGGATCCCCTTTGCGTGAAATGTTGTAAAATAAAAGTCTTATCACCTATTTACATAGGTGATTTTAATTGTCACCTGTCTCCTCAACAATAAGCATGATGCAAACCAGTGTGCCAAGTCTCAAGTCTGTACGTCGAAGCGTTTCTGAGATTTCGCGATAAGAGACGGACGGACAGATAGACACCACGTACGATCTTATAAAGCAGCTTTCGCTACTTAATAAATACGCTATCACCAAGAGTCAATATATAGATAGAGTTGCAGGCACTATAATTAAGACCCCAAACTATAAAAAAAAATATGCCTGCTGAGTGCACATCTTTGCATACACAACAACGATAAATACCTTTTATTAACTTTCCGTCACACAAATGTCGTTGCAAAGATAACCTCGTTTCAGGTCTCATAGAGCATAAAAGCTGCCAAAGCCATGGCACAGAATGAATGCAAAAATAAAAGAAACATTTTGAGTTGGGAAATTGCCTTGAAAAGCCTTTAATGAGAGCGTCCCAATAATTACGGAACTGCTTATATTTATCCGCACACTAAAAATTTAATTATTTTGATTTCAAATTCGTTTGCGTGGGAGCTCGAGTTATCGCTGTATGCAGCGACGGCACCCACTTTTCCCTTGCCAATTTACAGTGCAAGCGCAACCTAAGTACAGATCGGAAGTGTTCCATTTGAGAAATACGGAGTTCATGTTGTACCTTATCAACAAAGTAACAATTAAATAACGCGTCTTCGATATCAAAAACAGCGTGTACAAAAGCGGAAAACGTTTGTTTTTCGGAGAACCATCCCATCTCTCCGTGTAAGGGTCTGATTAAACTGAACAGCATTGAATTCGGAAGGTACACGTCACAATTTTTGGATAATTTACGGACACGGCTCGGGAATTTTTCTTGAAGCATTGAATTGCGACACTGATATTTGGATTTTAATTGTTGCATGGCCGATTTCCAGACAGGCAGGCTCGAAAGTCTAGTAATCCATGAGATGAGGTTACATTGACACAGCCCGTTCGGCGATATTCCTCTGGGGAAGACCTTCCCAGAGAGACACTAAATGTGACCAATGGTTCGTCGTCTTGTTGTTCGTCACGAACGTCCTCTAATTCCTCTAGAGTAATTGATGTTATCTCGTCACTTCGTCTTGTTGAAGCTGCCAAGGACGATAGCGTCTCATAGCTCGACCTTTCCAGTGCGTCCGAATAGGATTCGTGAGTGAGTGGTCGTCCATTGTCGTGACGCCAGGGGAACTCGCCAGTTTCGTAGTTAAAAAACCTGCCAGGTTCCATTTGGCAACCGTAATCAAAGTCAGTTTCGCCATTGCCATAGCCCTGTCCCGTGTTCCGCTCCATACGAAAAGGCGGGAACTGCCGAGTGTCATGTCTCAGCCGAGTGTCTGACCAAGGCCTGAAATTTTGACGGCTTCTTAAGTAGCCTCCACTGTGAGCTTCATTTTCCATTAAGTGACAACTCATAAACGAGTGGGGATGACACATTGGCGTCGGTTGGGGCATACAACTGCACATGCCTCCGTGAGAGTTGTACATTCCAACCCCAGGGGATGAAAAGCTCGTTCCGTAAACTCCCACTGGAGCAGCTCGGAAAACGTGACAAGGCGGATGTCCTTCATGGAAGCCTCTGTCGCTGCAAAATTCTCGCCTCTCCTGAAACGGCATGTAATGCTGTTGGTGTTGGTGATATCCTGATTCTTCCGTGACACGACCAGTTGGCGCCCCATTCCGTACTTCAACCGCGTGATAAACGTGTTCCACAGTGTGGTGGATAACCATTGGCTGTGAAGCCGCTTCAAAGTCATGAAACGCCTCGATATTCTCTTCAAACTGGAAGTCGTCTGGACTGCTGTAGTCGATGTCATCAGGGTCATCATGAAAGATGGTGTAAGCTGCGCAGAACTCTGACTCATTTGCGCCAATTCCATCGCCCTGTTCTGATGCAATTGACTCGTCACTTCTGTTGTGAAGAGATGCGTCCCCACTTCCGGAACTCCGCTCCCAGCTACTCTGCTCGCTTTCACTCCACTCTCCCTTAGGACTGTTGACAAAAGCGGCTTCCTCCTCTTTCCGGACGGACTTTGCCCTGGCCCTACTCAAACGCTCTTCTGTCGAGAGGGAATCATAGAGCTTGTCTATTTCCTTGTCCTCCTCTGAATTGTTCTTTGAAATCTCTGTGATTGCAGCGTCGCAGATGAAGCAAGTTGGCTTCTCCCCTCGAACCCGTCGCGCCATGTCCATATTCAAACAGTGACGACAAAATTTGTGGCCGCAGTCAATTCGGCACACCTGTCGCATTAACAATTAAAGTCATGTCATTAAAATGTATGACATCGCTTGGTCTCTCCAGCATAAAAAGATAAGCTTACATTGATCATGACATTTTGACAAATGGCGCATCGGTGTTCGTCCAGCTTTTCTGAAATGTTGTTCTCCTCTTCCCCCTCGACTGGGGACTCATTATCTCCAGCCGACGCCTCGTCTCCATTCCCGTTCCCTTCGTCAGCTTGGGACATTGCCAGAAAGTGCTAGTTCATAGGGTATTTATTCATAATAATCAAAGAGTCAACGGAAAACCCTAACGGTTTACGATTTGGATCGAATTTTTCATGAATGTAAGATTCAATTTCGGCTTATCTCGCATGACAAACTCTTTGCAAATGGATCCGTTGATATAACATTATTTTTCAATGAAATGAAGCAATGACTACGGAAAACTGGTACACTCAAAGAACTATCGTCAATTCATTTGGTTTACTTTTTGTTTCAAATAAAGATATCAATTTATAATATTTACATACACAAAGCAATCTTTTTTTACATGTTTTAACCGTACGTAGCTGCGAAAATTGATAACATTTTTTTACAGTCAAGTAGTTTATATATATAATATATACTTCATTGTCTACTTTACAAATTACCATCCGAAAAAAATGCGATACCATAAAATAATCCTTATAGTATTATAAATTAATCATTTATTATTGTTTTGGTACACTATTTGGTGACGGGTTTTTTGAGTTTTTATTCTGCTCACTATTCCGAACAAGTTAAAGTTTACAAAATCCAAAGTAAACAGGACGAAGAAAGAAAAATTGTTGTAAATATTTTATCAGGAAAGAAAAAAAACTTGTTGTGTTTTGAATTATTATTTTTTTCTCTTTTTAATCAATCAATGCATGATGAAAATCACTACGTATCACAATCATAACTTTTATTTCATTTTTTGATTACTTTGCTAAACTTGAAGCATTTAGTACGAGTTAATATTTTATTTTTTCTCTGGATTTTGCACTTGGAACAGTTCCCTGATCAATTTGATACTTTTTGATGCACTACGTGTCTCTTTTGACATGTTTAAACTCACCTCGGAAGCGATTTAATGCCTTTTATTTCCATTTAAAAAAAAAACATGTAAGGCAATAAAAGTGGGGAAAAATAACCCAAGAGAAAATTCCATTTTAAAGGATAAATTAAGGTTCACTTACAAATTTAATACTGCATTGTCTTACTCAGCCGTTATGCATTATTCTTGCGTTTTCATATTTTTTTTTTGGTTTGTTATGTACTAAACATAAAACTGATGCCGTTTTTTCAAAGGAAAATACATCTACATAAAATATAATTAATTGCGTAATATAAAATGTCGAGTTATTTGGTATAGTATTTCCGGAAGTATATTCTTTTTAGCCGTGTCTAGTTCGTTGAGGGTAGTTGTTCAAGTGACTGCTCCGCAGACTTGTTTTTGCTTCTCATTTTTTTCTTTTTCTCTTTTGGGGGAAGCTTCGTCAGGGATTTCTTCTTTAATGTTTTCTTTAGCAGAATCTTTGGCGGTGTAATCTTCCCGTCCTCTTTTGTGGTTGAACAACTTGGCGTGGGACACTCGGCACTTGGAGCCATTGGCAGTTTTTTGAATTGAGATCCACTTGGTTTGGCATCTGGAGGAAGATTTTGGTTTTCCCTTCTAAGGCCCAGTGGTCCACCCGGCGTGAGGGGCACCAGAATCTATTCCAGATTGCGAGAAAATAACATTAAACGCTTTGTTAAACATGTTAGGGCTCGTGTCTTGTTGTGCAGGAAAAAACGGCGTACCTTTGACTTTGGTTTCTTCAGAACTTTTCCAGATGAGAATAAGGCGTTAGACTCAAAAGTCGATTGGGACGATGCCTTCTTCGAAGCCACATCTGACCCAGAACTTTTGTACTCTGGAGACAGCTTAAGCCGCTTTACAAGTGAGCGTCGGACACCATCGAGACTCCGCAACTCGGTGTACCCAAGACGAGACCAATGGTTCTGACCAGTCAGGTCCAATAAACTTTCTGCTAAGGCCTTTCCAATCTAGTAATATGGAATTGGATAGGATTCAAGGCATGAATTCAAAAAAGATTGTCAATTGTTGAATAAAAAGATTTTGTTTGAATTCAAGGCATGAATTCAAAGAAGATTGTCAATTGTTGAATAAAAAGATTTTGTTTGGTATGTTCTTACCGCCTCGAAAATGGCAATGGTGTATTTCGGGGGAAGATATGACGCTGACGACATTGGGTCAAGGATTCCCAAGGATGGTGGTCGAGACACGACATGGTTCACCAGTTTACCAGTATTATAATTGCATTCCAATGTGTAGCTTCTAATCAAGCCTGTCAACCGGTGACAAGCAACTCGTCCGGATCCTTCTCTGCTAGCACCGTCTCGTTTGTCCCTGGAAAACAAAAAAACTATCAGATAAGCAAGTCCCTTCAAGAACTGGATTTGTGTACATCGTCAATATTTAGCTCCTACTTACTTCATGCACATCAATCTTTCAGTGAAATTGCATGCTGAAAAATCAAAATGTGGCGAATTTACTGCCATTAGTCGTGGCAAAAGCATACATTCCGCTTGGGTAGCTGCATCTGGGAAATGATTCCCATACATGAAAATCCCTAAAAAAGATACAGAAATAACGTTAATGTCACTTTTGCTTATACAAGGATTATTGCCGATGACAGGTCAACTTGGATCGTTACCTCGCTTTGTCGTATGGCCGTGTAGATCAAGATACAGAAACAGTCCTGATTCAGGTCCAAATCTTGAATTAGACAGCTTGTAACTCGTTTGATTTGATAAGACTGACCGCAACGTCGCCTTACTCCTTAGCTTGTACCGCTGGTTTGGCTCGGAAGACTTCCCTGGCTGGAGCACCTGAAAAAAACTCTCAGCTTGATTTCCGTCAGTCAGTTTTTGTGAGCCTGAGGAGAGTGTAGCTGGAGTAGACTTGGTAATCTTCTTCTTCCTATCTTTAGGACCTGCTTTCTTCCTGCGCCTGTTTTACACAACAAACACATGTCAAAGTTTCCTAAGACTGCATTTGGTGGCTCGCAAAATTACGATATAAGCTTGACCGACCTGCCAGTACTTGCCCGACTTCCTGCCCGTCGAGGACTTGCAGCTCCAGATGGTTCTTTGGCAGGTGTTGTAGCAGCCGATTCCGAAATAGATTTTTTCAATGAAAGATTTTCGTAAAATATTGAATCTTCATCACAGGTTTCAAAAGCGCACTGATGGCCTTGAGCCGTCTCTCGCAACAACGGCGAGCTAGCAGAAGGATCTAAATCTTCAACAGACATCACAGCGTCAGTAGCATCTTGATCAATAAAAGGTCCGCATCCAGCACAGAGCGAGTTTGAGTCACTCAAAAGATATGAGTATGAACTTTTGGTCTCCTTTTTGGCAAGTACGTCACTTGCAGATTTCCTGAGAGGTAAGGTAAAATCCGACGTTCCGGTTTGGGAGTTGCTGCTCCGGGGACTTTCAACACTGTTGTTATTGCAGCCATCTATATTCTCACTGGACCTAGAGTCATCCATATGCACATCGGACAACTCTGCCGCCTCTGTTTCGTCAATCGGATATTCATAATCATCTGGACAGTCCTTGCCAAAGTGATAGTACAAAAGAAGTTTCCGAGCTGCGTATATCGGCGGATGAAGGATGGGCGACGGGTTCAGGTATACTCTGTTGAGATTGACACCTCGTGGATCCGTTCTGTAATGGCCCCTCACCACCCCATCCGGATTCAGGATGGGAATAAACTTAAATACGAAAAAGCGCCTCAGGAGAATCGCTCTTGGATCACTTGGTTCCAAGAGAAAGCGTAGAAATCCATTTAGAACGAAGCTCGACGGAGTTTCTCCTGGATGAACTCGGGCACTCATAAAAACCACCTTTTTCTCTGGGAATTTGTAGGGTCGAAGTTCACTTGGGAAAGGGAACAAGTTGTTGAGCCTCTCTTCTCGAACATTCGACATGCCGTAGGTCGACGAAAGGGTGACCAGCTCAACCCGTCTCCCTTCGTACGAGAGACAAACACATTCTCGGTGAAAGTACAACTGGTCGCTTAGATTGTTGCTCAAAGACAAGTCTGACATAGGGTTTAGTCGGTGCAGCGATTGATAACTGTGAGGAGGAAACCTCTCATCAAGGCGATTGAGAAGGTCACACAACTCATGGTAAGTGTATGGGTACGTAAAGGCAATATACAGGGTAGATTTTTTTGGATTGTCTGGTAGTCGCTGCTTGAAACTGATGCTGCAGACGTGTTCCCCAGTTTCCTGTATTCACAAATGAAGCTCGTTAAAATAAAAACATCTCGGCTTTGTCACTAGTTCCCAGAAGATAATTGAAGATACCCAGTGCTTACATTGATTAAGAGCTTATCTTGAACTCGGTCCCAATCTGGTTTCTCAGGAAGAACTCGATAAACTGGTTGCATTCCTTGTTGAACTGAAATTAATGAGAGACAAGGTAAATGGTACTGATTTCTATTAGCTTATCAAGATTTCTAGAGAATTCTGAATTCCCACTTACACAACTTGACTTGCTTGTTAAGATTAAGAACGTTAAGTTTCACGGTTCCGTGTGGTTTTCCACCTGTGATAGTTATCATGTAATATGGTTATAAAGTTTATTTCATGTATTATCTTGAGAATTGAAAGTAGAAAGTATTTTGCTAATTGTATATACCTTTGACTGAGAAATAGAACCACGTTCTATTTCCATTCTCGAACCGAGTTCCGAAACAATCTGGCCTTGTCCAAATGTTGATTTCATGATCTGTAGGAAAACAAAAAATAAGGTCAAATTACACTATTAAAACACTGACGCACTTGCAGAGTTGAAAAAACTAGAAACTGCGACGAACAAACCGTGGGGTCTATGATGGAGCGAGGAGAAGGAACTGCTACTCGCAACTGGAGACGACTGGCTAGGCTGAACATACTCCGCCTTCAAAAAGTTTCCAGAGTCGAATTCAGACGAAAAAATAAAAGGCCCGCAGGCTGCCGTAGTCATAATCACATCCACTAAATCCTTTCCAGCGACCTTATCAAGTTAATCAACTGTTTGTCCAGAGGGATTCCTTCTTTTTCAGTTAACACTCAAACCACAGCCCTCAACTACATTATGATCAACTTTCACAATCAAAAAAACAAACAATCAGAATCAAAACATCACTCGCTGTTTTCAAATACAAACGTTTTTCACATGGCCAAAGTTGACCACTTCCGCCTTCAGCAAGTTAAAGTCTGTGATGATGACATTTAAAAATCTCATTAATTATTCGTCTTGTAGTGCATCTTGTCTTGGTCATATTAATTTTGAATAGGTGGTCGGGTGGTCACACTGGCTTCCAATTAAAAACTGGCCACATTTTTATTTTTATTTATTCAAAAAAGTTGGAGATGCAGCATGTGATTTGTTTTCCTTTAAAATTCTATTTTGCACAGATGGTTGGGAAAAACAGTCGTGTAAATCAGATGACTCCATCAACAAAACACATCAAAGCCTAATCCTCAAAATGTTTTTTGGGCCAAGTGAAATTGGCACAAAAACAAGTCTCTGCCTGCATCTTGTCCATACTGCTCCTGCTGCTTGTATGCATTAGTCCTTTGTAGACATCTAGCGATTAAACAAATAAACTTTTCATGTTTTTAAAGTTTTGGTCCAGGCAGTAAGCTGAAAATGACAGAGATGGCGCAAATGTGAAAATTGCTGGATAAAACTACTCTGGCCGCGATGTAGCGTCTTCCATACTATTACCTAAATTTTGCTAATTTAAAAAAGATAAACAGAGCCAAAAGCTGTTTCGATTGTTTACATTTTATTTATTTTTTAACTATGCTGTTTGCATACAATAAAGTCTGATAATTTTTTCATATTAAAAAGCTTTTTTTTGTTGCGCATCTTTTACGTGCGTACAGTAGTCAATAAAATATACTTTATACATAGTATTTTTAAACATTTACACAAGTTACATTTACATACATCTACTGACGCTACAGCTAACAATAGTATTCTGATATCAGGGAAAATTTTTCTAGGCCTAGGCATTTCGTAGAAAAAAAATAATTCTAAAGTATCGTAAATCCCCTAAATATCGCCGAGGTCTCTAAAAATTGCTTGGGTCTCTAAAGATCGCCGGAATCTCTAAAGGTCGCCGGTGTCAAAAGGGAAATTTGAAATTTTAGCCAGATCTCTATTTATCGCCGGGGCCAACAGCGAAATTTCAAATTTTCACCCGGGGCGTTATTTAGATGGTTTACGGTAACTAGTTCTGAGAAAGGTTTGCAGCAAATAATTGTATACTGGAATGTTGGTTTTGCGTCATAGTTTAAGTTGTGCACAATTGATTGTAGGCAATTTGGAATGTTGAATACTGTCGGATTTGACTTTCTGCTGAGATGCAATTGACTAGAGGAGGATTTAATACTGACTTTTGGTGGTGCAACAAAGTAAACTAGTAACAAATAAAGTCAAGACTAACTTCTTCTGGCTCTCACTCTTCGACATGCAATCATGCATGTATCATCAATCATTATAAAAGTATGTAAAATCACAGCCAACTTTACTCCAAGTTGGTTTTACTTACTTACTTTCAGTCATACTCAAACTATTTCAAAGTACAAAAACTTGAAAACTTTTCTGATTCTGGCTTGTCGGGTTGGATTCAGAATAAAAGTTAATGAAATTTAAAAGGTTGAAATTGTTGAAATTTGCAATTGCATCTTGTCAGAACTTATTGGAGGCAAATGCGGTTTTCCTAACTGGAATGTGCATTTATTCCAAGCTAAAAAGTTGCTTGCACTTATCCAGCATGGAATCCGCAACAGTTAAAAAAATAGCAAAAAGAAAAGGTAAATACGAATCTAACTTGCGAATCACTTGCGAGAAATAATCTTTTGCGTCCTCCGCCCTCCACCCTCCAATATTTATACTTCAGCACGTACAAAATACTTAGCAATCTTTGTTTAAACAAGCAATATATAATAAAGGTTTGTATCACTTTGCCCCGGTGATCGCCTAGATTAACGCATACAATAATGAATAACGGAATTTTATTAAATAGGCACATTCTTATGATCAAGCTGGCTATGTCTATACACTCTTCACAATTTCTTCAAATCATGTGTTTTATTTTATACTAAGAGGGAAGGAGATTATCTGGGTTCTTATCCAACTGATATGCTTCGGTTTTTAAAATAAATATTTACCAATTTTTTTCCTCATTTTCAAGAAGTGAATTATTTTGACACAGTGTAAACTCCATTGGTACAGTTGAGTCGTTTCCTATCAACATCAATTAAATTACACATCTTCTTTGCAGAAACAAATTAAGTTAGCGGTGGTGAGATACAGTTTGCCTTCGAAATGTGAAACCTTTACAAGCCCATGCATGAGCTTATGTTGACAGACAACGCTTTATACCTTTTAGCTAAGACCTTGAAATTGTGACTTGGAAAATCTTTAAATGCCTTTCGTTTCTCTGCATGCATAGATGTGCAGTCAGTATGCACGCATTTTTTTAAAATCGGCGGGACATAAATTATTGTTGAAAGTCACATAAATCGGCTAAAATTGATTAAATTAGTAAAAATTGACTAAGAATAGCAGTTTTAGTTAATTTTATAAATAATTTTGCCTATCGAAAAATAGTATAGTGATGTTTCATCATGTTCGGCAGAGAATTAAAGTGGCTGTGAGTAATAATATTTATGTCCCGTCAAGCTAAACAAGAAATATTGCATACTGACTGCACATCTATATGCATGTATAGAAACGATAGGCATTCTATAAATTTCCAAGTCACAAAATTTAGCTTCCAGAGAAAGTGGTCGTTCTAAAACCAACACCAGTCATTCCAGTACTATTGCTACAAACTCCGAAGACAAGTCTCACGCTCAAACATCAAAATGGAGAAAGTAAAAACCGCAACATTCCAGAAATATTTGCGAGTGAGACTGTAACAAATAAATTTTAAGATTTTGTGATGATAACTTTATGGCATTTACTACCACGACCTAACTAAACGAAGCACCATACAAAAACACGAAGCAGCACACGAAGAGGAATTTTTTGCGAGGAATTCCGTACAGAATGTGGTTTGGTGGCTGAAACTAAGACAAATTGAGTTAATGTATAAGAAAGTAGACACTTATCAAGGAAAAGATGACAGCGGACCTGTTGTTGCTCACTGAACAAGACAACACTCAACAAAGCCAAAGAAAGTTGATGAAACGAGCTCTTCAATTTTAATAATACGCAGGAATTTCCGTGTTCCTCTTTATTCTTCAGTAATTAGGTTTGCTCTTTCATCTAATGTGTACTAAATAGGGCTCCATGCTAATGTCTCAGCAAAATACATATTCAGACATATTTTATGCGATTATGTTGTGCTTCTCAAAAAAGCTCGCGATTTTTTAGCTCAGGTAATTTCATTGATTTAAATTTTGAGTAGATATTTCATCTCTTAAAATTAAAAATTTCATGAATATATATATATATATATTTTTTTGCGAGGAGTCTTTGCAAAATTGGATGAGGAGATGGAATCAAGCCCCGGATGAGTTTAGACAACAGTATTTCCTCGGATTCCATTGTTCGGGAAATTCTTTTGAAGGTAGTGACATTGAGCATGATGCTGGTGAACGCTTCCTGCCGACAATGTGCAACTTGGTCTTGTCGTAGCACTGCCATTGTAGTGATGTCCGCTGGAGTGACTACCTGGGAGGTTGGATGGGGCAGCGAGTCCACTACTCGAACTCATATTCGTCGACCTGTTTGATGGACTTCGACCGGAATCGTTGTTGGCCATCACGTTGAGGTGGATGTGCACTGAACCGGAACCTACGGGGCAACACGCGACAACACTTGAATTAATTTTTAGTATCTTTGTTTGTTCACGTTTTCCAGCAGAAACATGTTGTAATTTAAGTGTGCTCATAAAACGCAAGGAAAGGCTAGGGATAACGGCAAAATTATTACTAAAATGGATAGAATTTCATTTACGGTTTTCTAGGAAAGGGAAATATCATTTTTTGCTTTTCGATTTTGCCAGGGCTTGTGTTTCATAAACTAAAAATTGTTAGAAAATCCCCGTCTCTGCGACTCAATGAATGTGTCATACACCCCCGTGTTTCCCACGAGCTTAGCAAATGAGTAGGTATCGCCTACAATGTCTATTCTGCTATCAATATTGGCTTTTAAAATGTGGGAAACTAACAGACTTATAGTGTGTCAGTGTGTGGTGTGTGATGCCTAAGAAGGTAATTAACATCCTAAAGCCCTTACTGCTTTCAGGCAGAATACTTAGGAAATTGGGAAAATAAATAAATACGGCACGTGTGTGGCTTTACAAAATCGGGACAAATATTAAATATGGGCACTGGTGAGATTCACGCCAATAGATCGAAGACCTGCTAAATGAAGTTCATTAGCAAGCTATTTTTCCGGGGATTTTCTACGAAAGAGTGAATTTCGATTTCCAATGAATAAAAATTAATTTAAAAAAAGGTATAGTCAGCATGTGTAGCATTTATCCGACAAAAAAATGTGCTAAAAAAAGACTGCTGATGCTTTTGTAATGTAAAATATTATGCGACTGGCAAGGGGAAAGGTGGGATAAAATAGATGCTTTCCCTAGACAAACCGTTTCGGGAGACACGGGTGAGTTGTAACTCAGGAGAGCCAGTTACACTGTACCGTGTTGTCTCGCGTTCCCTTGTCGTGTGCATGTGCATCATGTACGTGGACTGCTCCGTTTCAGTGTAGTGGACGAACGGACACCACCGGAATACTTGTTGAAATCCTCGGCGAAATCTAGAAGAATTTACGGACAGTTTGGGTACATGTCTTGGGCTTCTTTTCTTTTTCCTTTTTTTTATTTTTCATTAATTTGAGTAAACATTGCTTTCACCTGTTGTTCATCCAGCAGTAAATAATCGGGTTGTACATTGAGTTGCTCATTGCAAGCCAGTAGATTCCTAGATAAACTTCTTGGACAAAAGGATACTGTGTCGTTTCCGGCCAGACGGATACCCAAATGAAGTACATGTGGAAGGGGAGCCAACAGAAAGCGAAAATGGAGACTACGACTATCATCATCTTCACCACCTATAAAATATCAGGGAAAGCTTGTTAGTCAAGATCAAAGTGATTTATAGTCTTGAGGATAGTCGAATAGTGTCGTTTTTGTAGGTACATAACATATTTTACGTAAGTGTGCAACTCACAAGTAGCAAAAAAAACACATGACGCAATCATTGTAAATGATTATTTACTTGTTTTTGTTTCGTATGTTGTATATATAAACATTTTGTTAGTGTGTTTGGTAGTTAGTCAAAATAAACTGTTGTAATATATAAGAGCTGAAAACATTCTTCCTGCAAAGTTTTCCGCTCATTCGAGACAAACAAAAAGAATGCATTCTAATTGGTCTGTTGCACAATCCTTTTCAGGGTATTGAAAGTTATCCGTACGTAAGTAAAATGTCAATAACTTACTCGTCTTTTAGGACTTAATATTGTCTAATTGCCTCTGGGTGCACTCTCCAATTGACTTGGACCCCCAGAGCTCCACTCCAACTCTTGCGTAAGTGTAGCCCATCACAGCAATTGGGATGAAATAGGTAAAAATCATGAAAAATACGTTGTATCTGAAAATAAAACAAACAGAGTAGTAAACTAGAAAGCTCGTTATATGAATGGCCATCATTATACTATTACAGGTAAATCATGGTCAACTCCAATAGGCGATCGTAGAAATACGAATCACAATCTCAACATCCTTAATCACTGAAAACAGAGATCATTGTCGAACGCAAACATTTCTGGGGAGCGGATCATTATATAGCATTCACACAAAAAAGATACTAAACATAAACAACCTTTATACGAATTAAAATTTGAAGCAAAATGGGCAAACGCTAAACGCTATTGCGCAATACCAGCAACGCAACCGTGATAAAAGGTGATCTTTAATATAAATTCAACCCGTAATAACCCATCAGTCAGTTCTCCCTATGTACAGTTCTTTATTCCCCGAGTCATATAAGTTTCCCTCTGTTTGTTTGGGTGGTTGATATGTGTCAACAGCTTTTAGCTTTAAAAATACATTGTTATCTTGTGAACGGTTTCCGCCACAAGGGAAATAATAGGGAAGGTTATGTGGTGACGTCAGTAAGATATGTTATTGTTAATATTATTAACTAAATTTGTCTCGTTAAGTTAATAGGTTACATATTGCTTTGCTACTGATCCTTAAGTAAAATTATTAGCGCGCGCCACGTCAATTACCCCACCAAACTGACTCCCGCATATCCTTAAGTAAAAATTAGTCTTGGCTCAAACTTACAAATACTCTTGGTTACTCTCATGCTGAGTTCCATCCGGCCACTCCGAATAGCATATGACTAGCGTGGAGTTTTCCTGTTGGAACGTTTGGAAGAAGATCAACATTGGCATTGACAAAATCACTCCGCCTATCCAGATTCCCGCAGCAATTCCTAGAGTTAGCCGTTTTCCCATTCTGGGTCTCAACGGATTCATTATAGCCATATACCTGAAAAGTAAGAAAAATTGGCTACTTTTACAAAAAATGCTTTACAAGAAGCGAGTTTGTCGATTAGCTTGTATGAATTATGCATCAGCCATTTTGTATCCTTCGTGTTCCAAAATATGTTAGTACTCCTTTGCATTATAGGTTTTGGGTCTCAAGATGACACTTTGCGTTCTTTAGGTGTCACCCGCCGTGATACTTAACTTAACAAGCTTTCCTTGCTTACGATAGGACCGTCGTGTAGCATTATTACTTTTCTGACACATTAGACATTATACGCGTCGAGCTCACTACTACCATAACCCCCCGAACCCCGAAGCACCCCGTGTTTAGGGCATTTTCATTTGTCCATAAATGAGTGCATTTTCCTGAACAAATTTCAGAAGAAAAAACTGTCAGTTACATTAGAGTAACTTGAAGTATATTATGTCACCTGCAATTTAAGTTTACACAGTAAACAAGAGTCGCTGCATACTATTTTTAGATTTTAAAAGCTTAGACTAGACGTCAAGAAAACTGTAATATCATAACAACTTTGCTTAGGTGCTGCGTTAAGGCATTTGCAGTTGGCGTTTACTTAGTACTAATGTATAATTTTTCTTTGAGATATTTGGTTGGTTGTTGTAAGAAAATATTGCTTCTAGTTCTGCTTTGAAATGGTTTTCTTGGAGCAAACAGCAGGCGACCACCATTTTTTTAAATATATTCGAAATTCGTGTGATAATGAACCTCCTTTGGAGGTCCTGTTAAAGTTTTTGATGAAGAAAGAAGATCAGGCTGATAAAATAGATTCCTATATGGATATAGGTAAGTTTCATGTCTCAATGGCAAAAGATGCGCCGAAAAGAAAACTACAATTCAATAAACATGCCACTACTATTGAAAGCTTTTCAGTTCAGCCTCATCCTACTTTACAAAAAAACTTATTCCCAAACACAACACTCAACCAGCAAAAGCTGTTGTTGAGTGTCAGCCAAACTTTCTCCGGGAATAATATATCCTA
>VICI01002874.1:0-15063 GCA_019593645.1 Akabosia matsudoensis
AAGGGTCTCTTGGTTTATTGCAATTCGAATTACTTTATAACCCCTGTTCTTTGCTGGGTCTGAACCGCCATGTAAGGCAACAAATAGATCACCCTTTAGTGAGCAGAAGAAAGAATCAGGTTGCGAGTCACAGCCTGTCCCGTCAAAGAATGTCAAACCAAGAGGGGCAGTGTGAGCTTGTAACGCAAGAGTGGGTGGATGATTCTGCAATTTTTTTAAAAATCCTGTAATGAACTTCTTATTCTCATGACCAATATGGATTCTTTTTTAAAGCATTTATGATAGTACTTACGTTTGTGGAGTTCAAGCACCATGCATCAGAACGATTGTCAGCACGGTAGAAAGTTGACAGTTGTAAGCCCTTTTGATAACCATCAAGATTTTCTACTGTCCAGCAAAATGGGTAGCCATAAAATCTCTTAGGCTTATCCACCTTCAGCAGCTTATTGGCAGGATTGTTTTCATTCAAGTTTTCGCCCAAATCTTCCCGTTCTAGATTAAGAATCCCGCAATCAACTGCCCAGAGCGTGTTCACTCGATCTAATGCTAGACCAACAGCATTCCGAATTCCATTGGCATAAACCTTCGAAAAATAATTAGAGTTTCATCACATTAGAGTACGTTTTAAAATTTCAACGGTTCTTACTGTTCTTATTGACTTACCTCTCCACTCTTATAACCATATCCATCCTTTGGTAATTCCAATAGATGGAATTTTCTAATTTGAGATCGACCAGTAGCTTCACCATCGACCAAATCTGCGTCTGCTCCGACACTTACATACAGATAATTATCGGAATCAACGATGAGGGATCTGGTGTTGTAGAGACCCCCGTTAGGTATTCCGGTCACAACTATATCAGGACTTTCGGATACCTTACTTCTTTCTCCGGCTAAATAAGGCCAACGGTAAACTTTTTCTGCGCTGCTTGCATAAATGTAGCCGTTGCCATACGCTAGACCGTGGTTCAATTCTAAACCACTATTATTGTCGATAACTATTTTAGTTTCCACTGATTTATCTGCACCCTCGTATACAACAAATACAGTTCCATTGACTTGAGAGAGTACTAAAATGTCTCCGGAGTCGTCTCGGATGACGCTTCGGGGTTTCCCAACGATACCATTTTGAGTGTACAGACTCGCATGGTAATCTAAACTAGCGGTTATGATTTCGGTGGAGCTTACGATGAAAATTTGCCCTATGCTTAGAACAAAAAGTAATGCCCCGACCTTTCCAAACTGTGACATTTCGATTTCTCTTATAACTTGGCTTCCGGAAAGCTGACTTAAGAACCTCGCAGTTTTACGTGTCTGACTCTGGCTCGCTTACTCTAAACTACAAAATTGAATGAGGCTGGTATAATTGCTTTTATACCACCTCAAAGTTGTTTAGCTTTTTATGTCAATTGTAAAACTGGGAAGTAGCGATGATTGCTTGTTTTTTAATATTTGCCATAATGTATCGGAATCTGGACTAACCTTTTCACTTTTAAACGATCATATATGCGTCCAGACATGTTAACATCACGTTCCTCAATTGAACAAATACACTAATATCATATAGGTTGTGAGATCAAAGCACATTGAGTCTGGAAAATCAATAAACTCGTGGGCTTTCAAGTAGGGGCAACCTATTTTTGCACATGGAAAAAAATGAAGTATGGCTTATAAAAATTGATACTTTGTATGCTAAGCTAATTGAAACACGAGTGGCTCTGTAATGAAAAGGATTACTCGGAAGTGACTGGGTTTGAGAGTATATCCACATGAAAAACTTTGTTTGCGAAGTGCACAGTAAACACTTGAGATTTCCTTGTTCCGATCAAATTTACCCGTGGCTTTTTCCATAAAATGGTCACTTCATTAGCGGGCAATTGCCAGGTACGTGGTTATTTGCTAAAGAAAAAGCTCAAATCGACTTTATTGACTCATTTGTAATATTAGACTATGGACGTCTATGTAACATATCTTTGCATGCGTGTAAGGATATACAGGTATTCATATCAAATGTTTGATATTTTTCTGATCTAGTTGTGAACGATAAATTTAAACATGGTAAAGTCCGGGTTTATCAATCCATGCTTACAATGTATTCCTACTCGTTTTCACAAAAAACTTGACTTCTTATGAAGTAAGGATCACCCTTTTTTTAACAGACTACTGCTCCTTGCAAATTCAGTAGTGCATGTTTGACCAAAGGCCACTTTGGGAACTATTATATCATCACAATTATGTTGTACCTTATTTTTCTTTATCCTTTAGTAAAACTTCATTGAAAGATTATCATTAGCAGCACATCTATTTTTAGCTATTCAAAACTGAAAAACCAGTGCTTATCACCAAGTGTTATTAAAATACATTGATTACTTTATTTTCAGCAGTACTGCTTTTTACTAAATTACTTATTACGCATGGACATGGAAAGAATTATATACATACGTCAACGGTCCGAGTCCGAGTTTACTCGAGGCTTCCAGAACAGCACGTTGAAAATAAAATACTTCGTACACTAAATGCAACATGTTGTTATTTTCGACTCATCACGACATCTTTCTCGTGCTTCTACAAAAAATATCGCGCTTTATAGTAGGTCATGTGCGAACATCCAATTCCGTACACAATTTTCGTCTCTCCACATGTTTGCACATCATGGATATCTAATTATTCCGATTTTCCCTTGAAACCTTGTGGCGCATGTTTTGGAAATGTACCATTCCGTCGTACCTAAATCGCATAAAAAACAGGCCATAAATCGACGCTGTCAGTTGTGGGAGTAATGATCATTAGTGGCCAGTGTGCACACAACGAGTGTAAATATTCAGCCTCTCTAGGTGTGGAGCCATTCACACTCTTTCTTTATACCCGTAAATAAGGTAGATCACCTGCTATCATCATTTCTTACCAAAAAAGCTTAAAAACGGCGATAATGAAGTGATGTGTGATATTGTACTGTGCTATTAAATGCATAGGTACTCAATGCTGCAAAAGATGTGATATTATAGTGTCTCACCTTCACCTCACACAAGGCAAGAAAAGCATATTGAAACGAGAAACGGGAGAGAAAGAGAAAAAATGTTTTGATAAGCTACAAATCATCATCTTAGAAAGATAGTGAAATTTAGATGATTAGATGCATACATCTTCTTGGTGTATGTGTGTGACACTGAAATAGCGCTATCTACGCTTATAACAATCATCAAAACATTACCAAAAACATGCAAAAGCCTTAAAAATGTCTTCTCATCGTTGTACGAAGGAAAATACATTTTTAGCTGATATGTAAATTATTGCTCTGTCAGCATACGTAATCATCGAATTAAGGTAAAGTATACATCTACCCAACATTTGAAGTTCATCAGCATATTAAATGTAGGCAAAAAACATACTCGTGTGTATCGCTAGCGCTCATTTTATTTGGTTTGGTGTAATTTTTCCGTCTCCTAAACTCTGAACAAGAGTGAGGCAAAATCTCTTTGAATATTATTTTAGCTAGGAGCGCATCAACTTCTCGGGTCAAATCACATTAATCAATTCCAACACCCTGGCCTGCCAACGAAAGCCACTGATTTTGACAACTTTGTGCTTATTTATGACTTGTTAAATGCTTCTCTCCTCAGCAGGTAATGTAATACTGTAAAAGCACAAGATAAACTTCATCATGCGCCCATTCCTACACTGTAAATTCATTATCAAAATCATTGAGTTTGCAAAAAAGCAATTTGTAAAATAACGCGAACGGGCGCAAGTTCAAGTGTGCCGTAGAGTTTTACTTCCTTTTGGGTGGGAAATGGAATGCGACAAGGAGTCACCGTGAAGAAGGACATAGCACGACATAATTGTTATCACAGGCACACCACTTAACTACGCAATCATAATTATACTAGACAGGTGATCAGCAAACAAACATGACCCAAGGTAAGGCGGAAAGGTACACCTGATTACACTTCGACCCTTTAAGATGCAACAATAGATAAGATTGTGCGTTTACTACTAATTTGCGTGTATAATACAAAAAAAAAATCATCCATACGTATTTCATAACTTTTTATCGCCGTTTTGCTAGCCATCAAAAGCCAATGTATGAGTTGATAATGGGCTGTCTGCGATTTGGAATTTGTAAAAGGGGCCCAAAAACGATAGCAAGCCAACAGGTAGAAATAAATTGCAATAAAATTATCAATAAACAAGTTGGATCAATGTTGAGCTAAATATTGACACACACCTAACATGTTGACTTTTAGGGGCGTTGTTCAATTTCATTTCACTAATTTTCTACTATTATGTAATTATTTAAATGTAAAGATTTATAGGCGGGAACACGGAAATAAATCAAAAGACAACATTAGCACAAAAGCTAAACTCCCAAAAAACTTCGCACTTCATGCATGTCGTTCGGTTCCAGGTCCAAACAAGTATTATAAATAGTATTTGATGGTTAAGCAGGAATATACTTTTGTAATGGCTTACTGTGGGAAAACCGAGTTTTGCGTACTTTTCTCATACATTTACAGATAACTTGGCTGGGATCTTGGTTTAGTGAAAGCTACCAAATAAAGTGATACTATTCCCTACTTCCCATCTTTTATGGATGTGCTTGCCAACTAATGCGTTCTATAACAAGAAGATTGGAGTGCATAAGAGTTTTTCTGCTGTAGACTTTGTTTGCTGCATTGCCACATACTGCTGTAGATACCTGATTCAAAACAATACTAAAATCTCGTAGTCAATCTTATCAGTCTTAATACAATAAAACACTTGTAACCACGAGCAGTCTTAGGATGAATTGGCAAACACGATGCCTTCCTTTTAATTCTTTTGCCAACAAATTTACATAGGAAGGCAAACGCATTGTTAACGATTTATTACACTTAAGCCTTTTATATATACCATGAATATTCTTGAATTCTTTTTACTCTGCGTTTTCTCAAATAGTTTGAGAGTACGAACATTGCGGCAAAGTTTGTAAAGCTCCACAGCAAGTGCCAACTGAAGATCAATTCCTCTTTGATACGGCACTTGGCATTCAGAAGAGGCTTCTGTTTGAATAAAATTTATGATAACAAAATGGTTGATCGTGAGGCTCCTGATAGTGACGAAACAGTAAAACAATAGAAAATAGAGGAAGCTACCACAAGTTTAAAAACGTAAATAGTTTCAAGATTCATCATTCATGCGATCGAACTGTACAGAACAGGAATTTTTGATGAAACCAATTTCATTTGTAAACTTGCTCTCGAGCTGTCGTTGTACATTCTTGAAGATGCAAAAATTCGTCTCAATCTCTTCTCTTGTCTATATAGCCTAATATCAGTTTTTTCTTGGCCTTTACATGTTACATATCTCTCTGCATACATTGTATATACTTACCTATGTGTACAAATTGAGAATGAGCAAACCTCTTTGAATTTTAATGATTTGATAATGACCAAAGTATGAGAAAATTATCGGGAAACTTAATATTCAATACGTCAATTTTCTGCAAAATAAGTGTAATTCAGGTAGATAAAAAACGAAGACGAGAATTGCAGCAATAAATGATAGTTTTGTTCTAGCCGTGTAAATGTCGACGTGTTTAGCTTGTAATATATGATTAAGAACGTCATTCAGCTAACATAATATATGAAAGGTAGAAACATTAAAATGCATTCAAGGTTAGAGCAGTGTATTACTGCATATATATTGCAGATTATTTCACATAATATTTTTAGCATAAATTATTCATGTACAATGCATAAAAGGAATGAAAATTTACAAGATCTTCCCATGATAACACAACTTATCGCATTGCAAGCCAATTACGCGCCAAATTTACCATATCCCATGTCATCTAAACAAATCGCTTCCGAAAACACTCTATATTATAATTGACTTTTCTTGCAAACATGTTAGATATACAAGAAACACAATACTTTGGTAGTGTATTTTACAAATTATATTGGCAACTACATCATTGGATTTCTGTTAAGTTCAATATAAAAAATTAAAAATAAACGGTCTCCCCAAAAACTACATTCGTCCTAAAATGATGAGCTAGATCCATAACCATATGGTTTCCATCCCCAATTAAGTGTTGGCAAATACAAACAAAAAATTTCAATTGTTTCATTATTATATCAAGTACCAAAACCCCTGAGTGATAGAGAAGCAACTTGTTGAACACGGAACAGAAATACAATACAGACCCAAATGAATGCCACCCAAGTGTAATAATTGCATATGCATAGTCTCTGCG
This sequence comes from Akabosia matsudoensis, assembly GCA_019593645.1. NCBI lineage: Eukaryota > Metazoa > Arthropoda > Collembola > Entomobryomorpha > Paronellidae > Akabosia > Akabosia matsudoensis. The sequence continues at coordinate 6,236 of VICI01002874.1, forward strand.
ATCCATAATTTTAGTTTACAGGTGAGTTAATTACTATTGTGCAGCGTGCACATCATCTAATAGCCATTGCATAACAAGACAGCGCATAATAGCGAGCAAAATCTTCTTCTTCACCTTTTTGCAAATTCGTGTTGTTTGTATCCCCGGAGTACACACATTCTGTATTATGACATGCAAGGACCACCATCGAGACTGGTGCAAAGGTATCATCAACTGATTTATTCAATTGTACAATTTGCTATTTTGCTTACATAGAAAAACTCGAAAAAAATGAAACTCGACTAAACGAAAAAATATCTGCGAAGAAAAACGTATCTTACTTCCTATTCATTTCACTTCTATCAGCACGCAAAAGCAAAATTGCGAAAGCTTCTGTTTTTACCCACATGTAACCTGTCATTGCCCATCACTGTTCCCGTAAGACCATAAAAGTAATTTTCTTGTAGAATTTCAATTATTTACGTCATTTCTTTACGCATTGTTAAACGAAAGCTTCTTTACTATGTATAATTTCCATTTCTACACAATTATTATCGTTTAAAAAAATAGTTTTGAGGGAAAAAGTTATTGAAAACCAACAGAAGAAACTGATTTGCATATTTTTTTCAGTACTATTACGCACTTTTGAATCTGTATGTTTTTATTAGGCCTTTTACAGTCATTATTTACTTAAACTATCAATTAACGGAAATACCGCAAAAAAATATGTTTAAACGATGTTTACGTATTCGTGTACATTGCTAAAGGGCAAGAGGCGTGGAAAACAGATTTTGAAATAATCGGTATAATTACAATTTTATTCCAATTTTATATTTATTTTAGTTACTTCTTGATTGTAAATACTTTTCCAGTCGACAGAGTTTGTATTGTTGCAGTTTGTGTGGATAGCACAGGGATAGCGATAAAAGAACGATGCACGATACGCAACTCTTGTTATATAAGGTGTATTCTTGCTGATGATTTGGTGATGTTTTCGTTGTGCTCTGCTTCATGGTAGTTGTTTGCCTTTGCAAAAAATAATAATAGTAATGGAAAATAATAAAAAATACAAATAATAGATTTAGTTTTTTTAAGTGATCAGAAAACTGATTAGCTGTACTGATAAGGAACGAAGACGACCTTAGAATGCAGAAAATTATAATGAACGGTTGGGGGTATAGCGTGGTCATCGTCACAATCTGAAGAAATAATAGGCTTCACTTGCAAGTTTAAAGCCCGACCAAAAACGAAATAAAAACTAGCTTTTTCAATGTACCTACTTATGACATGACGTATGAAGTAAAGTGATTGTGGTAGCAGTCGGCGGTGGTCTCGTCTGGTTGACGATGGTATTATTAGTTTACATCAAGAGTGTTTGTTATCTTAAAGAGATAATTGCGAATTCTGAAGCACGAGAAATGCGATACACTTGGTTTGCGAAAATATGAATATCAGAATGATATGCTTTAAAAGGCATTTACTTTACGAACGAAGTAGGCGTATTTATAATGCCACCCATGTGTCGAAGTAACTTCCGGAGATTTTCTCTCTTTAGCTTCGGAGAGGGGAAACCCAAATAAGGGTTTTACGTGTTACACTAATGTAAGTTTAGACTTTTGATTTAAAGAAAGGCTACTTGATCTTACGATTATATTTTTGAGTTTTTTCTAGTTTTAGTAAAAGAAGAAAAGCTAGTAAATATTTTTCCTAGTTTTTTAGCACATTTAGGACATCGGTAATACAGATTATATTTTTGTGCAACTGTTTGTCATATCATGATTTCATATTATATTCGTCAACGTGTTAGTCTGAGGAGTTGATGACGTGTTCACCCAAATCAACTAATTCACACTATCTAGCTCGTACTTAATTTGTACGAGTTTACTTTAAAAGCCTTCCTTGTGGTACCTTTTCTTGCCCAATTGTATCGTTGTACTGAACGAATTACGAAAATTGTTCTGTTACCTATCTAAGAGGCTGATCTCTTGAGAAGCTAAGAACGAGAGCAGAATTTTTAAAAATGGATGGACCAAAGCAAAATCCAAAAGATAGTCCAGGCCCTGAAGGCTATAAAAGGTACAGTTTACTCTGCCTTCCTGTGGGTAAAGCATTCGAGGTCCGGTCAGACGTATAACATCTTTGGTACCATGGAACATCACGAAACCACAATACGCAGGAGTACTGTCAAGTGAAAGAACAGAACAAGAACACCCTAAATTGCTTTCTTACAGTCTTTGCTTAACTTTGACAAGAGTCGTTCGCTCTACAAAATATTACCGTGTATCATTTTGCTTTCATGCATTGTGTCCGATAAAGTGAATAGTTATGGTGGTTCTATGCACTCAAATCTCATAAATCAAATGAGGGAAAAAAGATGAAAATCATGCCGCAACATTATAGCAATTATGCTGAACCCTCACTTTGCTTGTTTTTTAATAATCATACGTGAAATATATTGTTGTTCAGGTGTATTCCGCAACGAATACATACCGTAAGACAATTAGTACAATCTGTACACGGGAAATCTCTACGATTATTCTTTTTAACTGGGTAGTTGTACTGCTTTAGAACGTCCAGTCAAATACTGTACACTCAGACTCACGTATGCGCGCACATTTTGGCAACCCATAATTAATCCAGATAAGCCAATTTCCTGCACAGCATGAGTAAATATTTGCCTTTCTGAATCATTCTACAAATCTAATTTATCGTTCACATCACTTACAGCAATCCTGCTGTAAATATATCATGTCTACCACGTAGGTACGCTGTGAATTCGTACCGTCTAACGTCTTAGCCAAACGTTTAACTTGCCAATACATTTCTTTAAATGCCAGCCTGCTCATTGAGTTCACACTATCGCTTGCAATCACTTTTAATGATATTAGCAAAAAATGAATTTATTGTTCCAATTAGAATCATCAAATGTATGTTTAATTAGGTAGTTAATACCGTAGTACATAGTAAACCATACATATTTGAATATATCTTGTCATTTGCCTGGTCGTAATGTAAAAAATGGAATTTTACAATAGAATATTATTATTATTAGTATCATCAGAAATAAGATTTAACGATGCCAAAGAAAACGATCCTCATCTTAGCTGTACATTCATATAGTACCACACCACATTTTACAATGGCCTAGAAAAACACCCAGGGCGGAGTACTGAAACAGGAAGTAGCGAAAGCAATTCGAGTAGTTTGCGAATTTTTAGCATAGATTCGTAGTTAAAACTTGTTCATGGACATCAGTATCGACTGCTGCTGTTAAGTTTGACGTGTGCAGCTCAAAACATGAGACAGTTAATATCCAACGTTAGCGATAGGACAGATAGCATAGACGATCTTATGGAGCAGTTTTGACCACTTAACAACCGAAGAGAAAAATGCTGTATGTGTATAATTATCATCAGGACAGGAAAATTTAAGGTTCTGTTTTCTTTGATTTCAATATCCAAAAAAAAAAACAACGTTGTTTAGTAATCAATCAACCGTATATAAGGTTAAAACATTTCAACCACGAAGTCAATGTAAAAACCCTTAGAAGAAAATAGCCTGGTTTGTTCCTGTGTGTTATTCAAGGTAAGCTTTGATTTGCGATTGGTTTGATTTGAGATTTACACCGGAAAAACGTGTTAGTTACTATTCTTCAAAGCTCCAAGTCCTAATGCATTAAGGAAGTTAAGTAACAAAGGTGTTGGGGCATGAGTTGTTTGTGACCGGGAAAGTCCCCTGTATTCTTTAAGCCGAATGGTCAGTCGGGTAACATGTGACCGATGCGCTATAGTGCACTATAATAAAATACGATACACCATGCATAATAAATAATAACCTAGATGTATTATTCGCTACCCATTGTTAATTACCATTGTTTGGTCAGGCAGTTTTCTACTTGCGCAAAATGATATATTAGTTCTGGCTTGTGTTATTTGTGCGCATCTCCCCATGCGGTCCGATCTGATAAAAGTGTTCTCTGCAGTTTATAAATATACGCTCCAGCAGTAGCAGATATGGCGTGAGTAAAAACCACGGCCAAAACGCAAATGGTATACAAGTTTTTTCCTCTTTTTCTCCAACTACTTGGGAATGGGAAACTACCTTGTGTTAAGGATTTGTCTTTCTTGTTCCTTTACGATAAGGTGGTATTATCTGTCTCTGAAGCATGACTTTAGCATGTTTAAGTGTGCTACACATATGTGTGTACCACACTATGAATCTAACTATTTACATAATGCATTGAACAAAAAAATGGAAGTCATTAAAAGTTTAACCAAGTCAGTCAGAGTCAGAATTCATAACAATTATTTTCGCTTTAATTTTGCAGCCAAAATGATATATTAGTGGAGATGGTAGCAAGAGAGCTGGCGTTGTATTTTGTTTCTCCTCCACTCTTACAAATGCGTACGTCAGTCATAATAAATTTTTAATGGAGGAAATCAGATATGATATATCATCCCTTGCCCGTCTCATGAACTAACAAACTCAACAAAGGTCAACAAATTAAATACCCATCCTCTGTTTCGGAAGTGTATGTATATGTAGATAAAATAAGGTGTGATTATTGGGGCTGACTATTTTATTTCACCCATAATCCAGGTCATAGGCACCAAAATAAAACGGTAAAGAAATCATGTGCGCACGAATATAGTATGTTCATTTGAACCGAATGAAGGGCAAAGAACAACAGAGTGGGATGAAGTAACAATTGTCAATATTTATTTTCTTTCAAAGATTACACACGCATGCGTATCAATTTTTCAAGATTTTATTTGAATTGTAGCAAAACTAAAATGAAGCTGTGCCTGATAATTTTCCTTCCAAGCTCTAAGCTTCGTTCGGACCTTTTTATAGCATCAAACACATCGAACGGATTAAATTTGTTCGGTCAACCTTGCCTTTCTGCTTTCGATCCATTTTTAATGACTATGATCAAGGAAATAACTGCAACAGAAAATTAGAGATGATTCGGTCTGACAAACACTTGAAGGTGCCGAATAGGCTTGACACTAACAGCTAACCCAAATATTCTCATATTTATTAAAATTGGAACCTTTGTGAGTACAATTTTAAAGAAATAAAAATGAAGTTAATGGAACCGGAGAAAAGTATATAGAATATAACTCCCCTTGACGCATACTAAATAGCTTAAACGTGAGTATTTGGACGCTGTTGCTCTCCGCAAAACTAAAAATGAGTTGAGCGCTGTGCTAAGTGTTGTTGGAGAAATGAAGTCTGTTTCGTGCTCGAGGGGAGGAGAAGGAGGAACCATTATTTTGATATAAGTTTTTCACAGAGAGAAAGAGGCAATTCACCGAGCATTTTGAAAATTGGAATACACGGGATAAAACTAAAAATTGTGGATGATCACAAGGGTGATATGTGAATATGTGTGTAATAGTAATAAAAGGTAGCATTCATGGAAGATTTACAGGCTTTCAAAGGGCATGCATAAGTACTACGCATGTTTCCTCGTAACTTCTACAACTTTTCTACTTTGCCTAGGTGAGCACAGCTTATAACTGTGATATGATGCCAGTCTAATATGAACTGAAAAGAGGAAAGTGTAATATTTTATCTACTGCACATAAAAAGTTTAAAGGCTGTGTCGGCGGTACACTCGCCTTTTTCGAGTTTATTAAAGGATGAGATTGGACAGCACGCATATGTCATGTCAAAATGTTTTTGTGTTCCCTTAAACATCATCAACACCATCATCGTGTTATCCCAATCACCTCCTGTTCCTCTTGAGTTTACAAATACGAGCAATACAAAAGACACAAGTTATATATTCGGTTTTTTTCTCGAATGCTCTCCTCACCTATATTTTTGTATATGCATCTTCCCTTTGGAGTAAAGAATAGATCCCAATGCATCTTCGTAAATATTTTTTTGTATGCTCGTGATGATGATAAATAATGGCCAATATTCAGCAATTTAAGATTTCGCCCTGTTGTCCGTATAAATACTCATATGGGGACTCTTATTAACACAATGCCCGATACAAGATGCAAGCGAGAAACAAAAAAATATGATGAAACTGTACAGCTTACACCTCCCATTTATTACCAGAATTGTTGATGTTGTGTGTTTATGTGCGTTACTATTCTCTGTACGATTGTTCTTCGATAAGTTCATGACCGAAAGAGTAACGTTTACAACACAACTGTTTTTATTTTGAACAACCACTGAACGAGTTTACTTATTCATTTATCACTCGAAATATGAAATATATTGCACCAACTGCAGTACCAGCAGCTCCAAAGCGGTAAATGAACTTTTTGACGGGTTTTATAAAAAGGGGAAATGAATCGGAAACAAAAAGCAATAAGGATCCACCCTTTTGTTTGCTTCTATGATTAAGTGAATGGTTTCCCAAAGTGCTCGAGAAAAAATGTAGCGTCACCTTCGCCACCTTTAAAATAATGCTTCGTTCTTTTTATGAAGACTTACAAATTGCTTACCTACGTATTAATTGCTTTTCACCTTTGCATTACCCGTACCAAACGGGCCACATTTTGCTATTTTTTCTTGAAAACGCTTTAAGAACAAACACGACAGCTACAATACACTACTATTATTTATTTACAGTCTAAAAATGAATAGATACAATTTTAAACACACAACAAGTCACCATAAAATTGAGTTCCGTTTTTGGTACACAAAATTTGAAAGATCAAAAACACCATCTGGATGTTCCTCATAAACGTGTAGTTTCAAAACGGATCCACTTTCTTTTTATGATTTTTCTCAATTTAGTCCAGTCCAGTTTTAAGTGGAGTAGACCAGGGTGCTAGGAAATATAATCAGAGCACTATCATCATAAAAATGATATCTAATCAATTCACCGGCAGTATTTTTTCCAAAGTATTCTTTCTGCCTCCTCGAAAAAGCATCTTGTGGTCCCTGAGCACAAAACCTCTGCTCCTTTTCGTGATAGTTGCGATTATTATCATGATGGGGTCTTTGTAAAAAGGTGAGAAAATGCCTTGTTTAATTTTATTGCTACAAAACAGACCATATTATCATGACGCGTATCCGTCATATCCGAAGACAAGAAGAGGAACGAGTATAAAAACTGAAATTACAGGTAACACGAACAGGCGAGAAGATAGTATAGCTGGAAAAAGATACCGACAAGTGATACCACCACCACCAAATAAGCACCTAACGCACCTTCGTTTCATTTGAAAGTTGATTTTTACGGGATTCTTGTACACATATTTATTTAACACGGGAGCAACAGTAGTAGTCTTGATACAGACTCCCTTTATTTTTTGAAACTATTATTAAATCCACTTTACTTTACTGTCAGAAATATTATTAACAATAAAAGCCCAATAATAGTATCAACAATAACAGCGCAGAGAAAAATAGTATTTTAAAACAGACAAAAAAAAATGAAGTCAAAATGTTATTACATGAGCACCCATAAAATACGTCTTTTGGACGAGGACTACGAGCAAAGTTGGTCTTCCGTCCGGCGGCTCTCATAATTTCTCTGAGTTTGCATGATTAAACTATGAAAAAGCTGTATTGAGGTGTTTTATGTGTTTAATGACGACATGCACTTACGATGGATGGCGAGCTTTAATCTTCGAATGAGTTCGTATACAAGTCTAAAGTATTTTACGATCAAATGTTGTGTATACGCTTGATTTGAGAGTAACGTAGAGTAGCAGAGAATGATATAGAAAATTAGTTTATGCTGGAGAAACCCATTGTGAACAGATATAGCTGAAATTCTACTTCCCATTAGAGATATCGTTTACCTAAAAATGTGCCAAATCAACTATTCCCAACAACTATCTTTCGAGGAAATGATACCGTACACGAGAAGAGCATGGAATGTCCCACGACTCCTTAATTTAATACGTTTAACGATAAAACACGATGAGTCCGTGCATATAAACCTAGTTTTTTCGCGGTTATGACCGCTTACAGCAGAGATTTGATTATCCAAATTTTTGTTAAAAAGCAGTATTCATAAAATAGTTCCATACGACAGGCAAATCGAATCGAAGTGTACACAAAAATCAGAACGAGACCGTGTCAACAGGCAATCCAGATTTGCATATGAATAGGGACATCCCAAAGAATTCCCGTTGCGTCTGTCAAAAGTAATATTTCTCAGGTAAGTTTTATTTGGACAAGGTATTTCTACAATGGTGTCAGCTTACATTTTGTCACTGAATGTTTTCGCCCTTGCAGTACAAATACTCAAAAAACCCACAAATTTACATACAAATAGATCAAAGTGAAATATAAAAAAGTCTTGAACAAAGTGGACGAGTGAAAGACGAGTTCGTTAGCTCAGCTAGTCTTCAAAAAACACATAAATATGATGAGTTGACACAACACAAATACTGTTCCAAATTACATTGAATTTTTTATTTGAAATACCGGACGGATTTCATCTTGTGCGCTATATATATTACCACTATTTCATGTGAATCTACTTTATATTTCCAGAAAAAGTTTTGTCTTTCTTTAAGAAGCCATAAACTCTGGCTCAATAATGTTTAGTATGTTGTATGCGTTTTTAAGCTGGAAAGTGGTCAGCCAGCATAATATTAAGGCTTTATCAACTGAGCGTTTCGAGTCTTGAAGCGAATGACATTTTGGTGAAAACTAAAGTTAAGTTTGGTATAGAATGCATATCATGTGTGAGTAAACAGAGTAAAAAGTAGTATGTCTGACTAAAGAACAAGTACCGCTATCGTTGAAGGCCTGGGTCTCTAAAATGCCCCAACGAAGATGCCTGAAACTAATCCTTAGGTATAGATCGAGAATCAGGCTTTCAGAATCATGCAGGGCCCAAAATCTTCATTGGGGCATTCCGGAGATAT
>VICI01002875.1:0-15054 GCA_019593645.1 Akabosia matsudoensis
TCATTTCCCATCCCAATACTGAATTAATTCATGTTAAAGGAAAAATAAATCCAGCTGATTTTCTCTTACGATTAAATAAAGACATTAATGAGGATTGGCGAAAGGAAGGTGCGATTAGCGCACAAGAAATTCGTGACTCAATGGAGAAAAACATTTTTACTTTGGAAACAACAGACTTACGAAGAGACGTAATACAAGCCACACAAAAGGATGAATACTTTGGTAATATTTATGAGTTAACCAAAATCTCACCAAATCATACCTATGAGGATTACAAATTAATCAATAATCTTTTGTACAAGTGTGATGAAAAATCATGTCACCTGGTTATACCTAAATCTTTAATTTCGCACATCTTATGGTATTTTCATGATAGTCCTCTTGCTGGACATTTGGGAATCTACAAGACATTGCAGAGAATCAAAATTCGGTATTACTGGCCAAATATGACACACGATACTTTGTATCAATTGGCGAGACTATTTGTAAGAGATAAGAAAAAAAAGTTGTTATTCTATGCAAAAGAAATAGTTGTAAAAATAAACTAACTACGTATAACTAAGCATAAAACTAGGACGAGAAAATGTTTCTCTCCATCAATACGTTTTCACCGTTTCAAACAATACCAATCTACCATACCTTCTCAAGAAGATGTCTATCACCTTAATCCTCATCTTTACCATGACCATGGGCACCCAAGCCCATGTGTTGTCTTCTACGGATATAACAGCCTGCGAGGAGTGTGTAGGTAGATGCCCTACGCATTCCATACCCGTTTTCATCGTCTTCCCAAACGCTACAGCCACCTGTAAGGACTTCCCTTTCGCGACCGACCATTTCACACTAACGCATCTTGTCTGGTGGTCAGTGGATTGTAGTAAAGAGTACATCCCGTATCCCCGTGGTAGCGGCAGGGTAGGGGAGACCGGTATTGATGCACGTAAGTTATTTTCTCACTCTTTTAATTAATCACATACCTTTATTATACCAACTAATCCTAAATAAAAATGTTTTATCTCATTTCAGCGGGGGCCATCCACGCTAGGTAGCGAGCTTTGCTGCCGGCTCATCGGGTAGCGGATTACTTGGCTACGCGTCCTCCCGTCGGCCACCGGATCGACCGATTTCTACAACGGATCCTCCCAAGTTGGAAGGAGGTGGTGGTCATTGACTGGACGCCACTTCGCAATTCAACAGTGTTACGTGATCTTGTTGACGAAATGGTACTTTTATTTTTTGTCGTATAAGTGTATCTATATACTGTACCGTTGGCGCTCCTTGCTAACGTTAAAAATATAATAAGGAGCTACGAGAAATAAAACAACACATTAACCATATATGAAAAACAACATGCCTTATAGTCTCTTTCATTTCATCCAAAAAAAAAATTGTTTTGTTGTTACTTTTTGTCATACCTATCATATCATAAGACATGGATTTGTGCACTATCATACTTACATTCATACATCCTATCCCTTCACAGATATCTACGCTCAACTTAGACTGAATTTGGGACGATCCAATGGGACGGGAATTATAATTATCCTTTTACATGCTATATGGTGTTCGTTGTAGTGTGTACTTGATACTATCAATATGATATTCTAAACACCTACGACGCAATATCGATCGATAGAAAACGGCCCGCTTGTAGTCTGTCTCACCCCAGGAGACGCTGAATACTGTGCATAGCATAAGTGGGCAAAAACAATCAAAGCGGCAAACACGGCGCTAATGGGCGGACCAATATATCACACCAAGGCACTCGCTGTCAAACATGCTAGCAGATTTTTCTACCTAAAAGGGTACGTCCCAAGACATAACTTTACCTCCTCCTACAACACCACATCCTACATATTACCCACCAGGTCACCAAGAGAGACCACAGCCCCCTCCGATCAACTTGTACAGTGTTGTACGAGAATATGACGACGACGAAGGAGTCCTACTTTCTCGAATAGAGCGTCCTAGTAGTAATGATGAAGATATTGACGTTTAAAATCAACACCAAAAGCCTCAGTAAGACTTTTTCTTCCCAAAATGCATTGTAGTATTTTTTCCAATATCGTTGCCTTAGATACATTTCTAATGTCAACTCAACCTCACGCTCAATCTTGGGCACCCTCCACTCTATTTCCACATTCCCTCTTGGGAAACCCTGACACCACTTACAATACGATAGTTAATATAGTAAAGTTCGGTACCATACAGTTTCATTCGACGAAAAGTTGCATTTTGTCAGATAGATTGAGACCTAACGATAATATTAAAATCAAAAGAGCTTTTTGGTACAACAATATCTTTTAGCAACAACATAAGCTGTTGGCTTAAAGAAATGCGCCAAATTGCGTATCTCGCCTATGTCGCGATAGGAATATAACGCGGATAAATTGACTCTATTCTAAAACACACTTTAAGGTTTCGTTCTGGTTAAGCTGTCCGTCACCATCAATTTCATTACGAGGAATCAACCGGTTTGAGAACTTGGACTTAATTTTGCATGAAAAACAATTCTTCATCTAGTGATCCCGGTTTGAGCTCCATGGCAGACTGTTTTTGATTGGTTGCTGGTCCTTGTACTACTGGTCATTTTCAAAGCATCTGATGCAGGAAAATTTACATGCAATTGAAAAATAATAGCTTCTGTTTGATTTTGTAGATGTTAAAAAGTTTGGTGGCTCTGTTTTTTATATTTCTTACCGGAAGTACTGTAGTAATTGACGCGCAGTTGTCCTTGACAACATGAAATGCCGTCGCATTTGTCGGCCTTTTTCTGATTCGGCATGGTTTGATTAGGTTTCAGAAAATCTACAACCAAGAAGTATACAGTATGAATATTAATGAATGTATGAAAAGTCAGTACGCACCTTATTACATCAATGCTTCATCAATTTATATCTCATAAATCCTGATCGGGTAAACCACAACGATCATAAAATGTCACTCATCTATTTTCATTGTCGTAGGGAGAGATTTTTAATTGACTTATTAATTCTGTCACCTAATGGACACTGTGCATGTTTCTGGAAAATCAAGATTACTATGAAAAGTCTAAAAATCATCGTTTATTTTGGTCAGGCACGTACTTGATTAGTCGCGACATATTTGATAGACGACATTTAGGAGTTTCCTGATATAATGACGGCAATTAAAAATTCTCTTGTTAGACGATATTTACAGCCGTCGTTAGTTCCGACTAGTATTTTTCGAATACGCTGAGAGCTAAAACAGTTAACATCAGGGAATTCGGTTATGTATCAGCAATAATTTACGTTGCTCAAAAAAATAAGTGCGTACTGACTGCAAATCTGCAACGTGGACTTGGATAGAGAGAAAAGGCATGTGTGTTTGAGAAAGTAAAAAGGTAATTATCGTTTGTATGTATGTGAGGATGTGCAGTCAGGTGTCGTGTTCTCTTTTAAGCTGGGCGGTACCTAAATTTTTATATATAACCACGTAAATTTTCTGTCAAGACTGATAATGTTTTTAGTTAACTATTTTTTCAAACGGCAAAAATTATAAAATGAACCGGAAGTACTTTNCTTTTAAGCTGGGCGGTACCTAAATTGTTAAATATAACCACGTAAATTTTCTGTCAAGACTGATAATGTTTTTAGTTAACCATTTTTTCAAACGGAAAAAATTATAAAATGAACCGGAAGTACTTTCCAGATCTCCAGTTGGGGTTTTGTTTGTTGGTGATCTATACAGAATTTGAGTTGCTGTCAATAACAACTTAAGTGACGTCGAGCAAATGAAAAGTATGAGCCCACTGACTGCACATCCATTCACACAGGGAGCTCAAGATATATCTCCGTAATCACTCTTAATAAAAAATTTTCTAAACGGGTTCGAGTACTGGAGCTTGTTTGAAATGCTCAAGATATATCACTTCATTTGCCTAGCATGACTCATTCTTTTCGGTAAATCGATTCGAGTTCGAACAAGACGAGAGCTCAAGATACTTTCAAATGAATGAAAGGAATTTGCTTCTTTATTCGAAAAATGAAGCCATTTTCCACTCTAAAGATCGTTGAAGCTTTGCGAATCGAAAAAACAAGTGTTGGGTGCAAATGAATAATCACAGCTTGAAACTGATGCCTTCGCTTCTCCATCAGTATTTTTTAGTTCTCACATATGAAAATATCCTGAGCTCCCATTTTGTTTTAACTCGAATCGATTTACCGAAAAGAATAAGCCATGTTAGGTAAATAGCGAGATATTTCTTGAGCATTTCAAACTACCTCAAGTACTCGAACCAGTTTACAAAATATTTTCATTAAGAGTAAATATGGAGATATATCTTGAACTCCCTGTACATAGAAACGATAAATACCTTTTAACTTTCTCACACGTTAACTTGCACGTGTTTCAGATTTTGTAACGATTGTTACAGTAACAAAATTTGGCAAAAAATAAATTTTTCTGAAAGTTCGAAACACGTGATTTTTGTAGGGACTTCATCGGAAGAAAAACGGAGATTGCTACTGAGTGGTTGTTGCTTCGTTGCACTGTTGATGAGTTACAATTTTAACTTTACGAATGTTCATATTTTTTTAAATGTTTATTTACCGGGCATATTGGCGTAATTGTTGATGGGCCAAATCCACCCATGTTGACTATATTGGGATTGTTGCTGACTGGTTGCTGTGTACTAGACTGTCAGTCAATTACGGCATCAGAAATGTTTGGAATTTCCTGGAAACTAACAACGAATTGTGCAAACTCAAAATAATTGTCAACGCACGCTCGAAAATTGGATTGTTCGGCTAACTGATGTTTATTACCAGCATACATGAAGTAATTCCGGGCAGAAAATATTCCCTGGTTTTGGTGAAAACTTAGGCTTAATTTTTTTAAATCCAAGAACGAAGCGCTACGCGTTCATAGGTGTTGCTAGTCTAGAGAAACAAAAAATTAAATATCACGCGAAAATAAAATGGTGATATCTAGTTTTAAATATTATTTGTACTGTCGTCCGCAGATTTTACTTACATTTGACTTCAAAGGACTGACCAAAAATAGTTCCAAGGCCATAAAAAGAAGAAAATTTTGATTGATCAGTTAACTCAGGTTTATTACCAGGATACATGAAGTAATTCCGGGCCGAGAAAGATCCCTGGTTTTGGTGAAAGTTTAGGCTTAATTTTTTTAAATCCAAGAACGAAGCGCTGCTCGTTCACAGGTATTCCTAGCCTAAATAAACAAAAAATAAAATATCACGCGAAAATAAAATGGTGATATCTAGTTTTAAATATTATTTGTACTGTCGTCCGCCGATTTTACTTACATTTGACTTCAAAGGACTGACCAAAAATAGTTCCAAGGCCATAAAAAGAAGTGGCACCTATTTTCAGTGCCAGAATAACTGCTTACTTTGCATAAAGTATCCAAAACGACTAAATTCACAGATGAAATTCAAAGTAGTAGCTTTTTACCCGTAGTAAAATAGTTTTCTTTAGTTTTTAATCTTCATCACTATTAAAATTACAGGAATTTTCAGGAACACCTTCAGAAGCACATCCAAAGTCTAGTTGTCTTAAGATGACGACGATGGATAACAAAAATCTGGTTGCGAAACACTGAACGGTATGATTAAAAACAGTTGCGTGGGTGAGGATTTGATTTACTCTTGTGATACATAGCCTGTTTTGCAATGATGATGACGTTCCCCTAAATTTCACGTGAAACACGAGTGAGCGCATTCTTTCTGCCAAAACCATGTGAAACTGGAGCGAGGAATACTGACAGGATGCATCGTTCTCTACACGGCCGGCTGATTCATTTCAACAAATAATGTTCGGGATAGGACGAACAAGTTGAGATCAAAATATCTGTCGCAAAAAAAATCCTGCTGCTTGCCAAAACAACGACGCTGCCCAGATATGAGAACAAAGCATAACACCGTCTTCGCATGCAAAATTTTGTTTGAGTTTTACAGTGTTGTTGCAGTTGGTATTATGATATTAATGACTGAGGATTTTACCTGATCAATCAGAAATGTAGCTGGTTCCGTAACGTGCAAATGGTTCAGAAATGTGCAAAACGAAATACGTAATAACGCATTAGTAGTAAAGACGCATTAGCAGTTAAAACGCATTAGCAGTAAAAACACATTAGCAGTTAAAACGCATTAGCAGTAAAAACGCATTTGACGTATAATGCATTAACATGAAGTGGCTTGGGCTGAGCCGAGTCCACCAATTACCCGGACTCGCCGGGCCCGGATATTTCTAAATTTTCAGAGACTCCGCCGGGTAGGCTAACCGGGTACCCGATAAATTAAATTCTCAAGCAAATCCAACCGAAACGACGTATACAATGAGATTTTTTAAAATATTTCTGATTATTTCTTTCTTTAGGAAGCTGACAATTAACTGTCCTGGTGTGTTATTGCAGTTTGCTTGTGTTCACAAATATATCCAGCTTCGGAGAATATTCTTTCACTGTAAACACTAGTTGCAGGACATCACAAACAAATGCACGGCTACGTTGGGGCGGTGAAACCTGGTATTGTCGCACCATAATCGAAGTAAAGTTTCTATGAGTTATTCCTGGAACTGAACATAGGGCAGGTTGGAAGTTGCTTTGTCTTTGAGAATTAACAAAACCTTGATGCGATGCATCATATTTATCATAGGATAAACAAACACCGTCAACGCCTGCTTCAGTAGCAGAATGTGTTATAAAGAAGGCAATGAAAATAATAAAATAATACGCCTCCGTACAAGTATTTAATACGACTGCTAACACTACTGTGTGCTCGCAATCATGTTTTGTTTCTCTATTCGTGCGTTTTTGTTCAAAAAATAAAAGCATATCATACTCGGCAAGCCCCGGGTAAGGGGACTCGATACCCGAGGCTCGCCAGGTGTATAGAAAAGGCTCGGACCCGGCAGAGTACCGAGTCCATACCCGGTACCCGGCACAGCCCTAGAAATGGCTTTCTAATTATTAAGCATTACGGAAATAAGGCACTATGAACGAAATAACCAACCAACGGCAGAATAACCAATAACTTTAATTTTGACTATTTTTTGAATTTCGGCAAAGATCACATTGTCAGATATTGAAAATCATAATACTCTAGCACTAAAATTTTCTAAAATGTTTTCTCATAATATAAATTTCGGTTTCCCTTTTCGGGTGCGACTAAAAGTAAGTATTTCATTGTTTTACTAAGACTGAGCTTGCAAAATTACAGGACGAAAAAACGACTAATACTATTTTTATATATTGCATATTAAAGAAAATACGTTATGCATATAAGGCTTGAATTCTATGAATGCCGTGTAATGCCATTTGCCTACTACTTGTTTTATGAAATTGAAAGTAGCCAATTCGCCACATAGATTAAACGAAGAGATTTGTTTTTTAAATCTCAATAGTACATTCAATAACTTTGAATTTGGGAACTATTACACTATCTTTCCATAACTGTTGTTGGAATCATAATTTCATCATAATAATGGAAAAGCTCATGGACTTGCGCAGTAAATAATGACAATAGTTGTGTGTCTGTACCATGTCACAGAGAAAGTTTTAGCCAGCCAACTCGAAAATAAACAAATTCTAGAACATTTATGGCAGTTTGAGTGCCCAGGCAACCCAGCACTTTGGTCTTTTAGTTGTTTGCTTTGCAGTAATAAACTTCCCGTTCAATTTAAATGTGCATTTCTATTCCTATTTCAGAAAAGGTTACAGGATTTCAAACATTATAAAATGGATATCGTTTCCATACATGTATAGATTTCATGTATATGAATCCGCGCAACAACTTAAAGAAATACAATCTTGTTTTGTGCTCCTTTTGGGCCCAACGTGTGCCAATTGTTTGAAGAGATTGTTTGTTTGGCTACCGAATGCGAAAGAAATCAAGCTTATACTGAGGGCTTGAGGGAAAGAAGGATTTTTGCCCGCAGGCCACCTACCTACATAATTTAAATTAAATCTAACGAGCAAACCATCGCATGCGATTCCTTTTTAGCATGTTTGTAAAAGACCTGACAACATTTACCCATTTGTATAAATGTAAAATAATGTGACCTCGAAAACTATACTACGCCTTTTGCTTCTATACAAGCGCAGATGTGCAGTCAGTATTCACGTAGTGTTTTTAGCTTGACGGGACACAACTTACTTCTGACGGCCTCCTAAACTATTTTTTCGAAACGCAAAATTATAAAATTAACTAAATCAAAATATTCCTAGTTTTTTGCTTCATTTTATGAATTTTAGCAAACTTTCAGCAAAAGTGTGTGTCCCGTCAATCTAAAAAAGCTACGTGCATACTGACTCCACATCTGTGCATGCACAGAAGGGGTACGCATATAGTAATAGTCCAGGTCACAAATTCATGCGATGGTTTTTTAAAATTCGTATACATGAATAAAAAAGCTTGCTGTGTATCCATTTTTCTGTTGACAAATAACGGTCGAGCATAGAAATCGATCAAAAGCTGATGACAGAACTAGAAAGAAATGCTGAAGAAAATGTGAACCGGATTTTTATAATAGTTTTTATTCTTTTAAAAATTATGTTGACATTGCTTGTAATCATAATGTCACAGAATCGGCCTAATGAAGCGTTAAACAAGCGAAACATGTTGCAATAAAGATTCTAAATAATCAGTCGGAGGTGTACTACGCAGAGGATCATGCGCAACATTACCACACAGCTTTCCTATACATGACATTTTTTGTTCACTTGGATATGTATTATCATCGGGATTTGTGCGTGTTACATCGTTTTAAGACACTATGGATTATGCCTAATTAACAAAAGGCGTCGACCCAGAACTATCCCCGACGTTCCTAGCCAATTAAGAAACCATCCTCTCAGCAGACAACATCAACAGAGTGATCAAGACGATCAAGAACTTGGATAAATCATGCTTGATCCGCCTAACAAAAAATTAAAATAATGAGGCGAACCGAATCATCACCTTCGCAAGAATCTCAGTTTTAATGCAATAAGGATTAATCATGCCATTCTCAATATGGATTACGGACTTGTCCCAATCAAAATTAGTTAACAAACGCTATCAAGCCTTGTCACTTCTTCTAAAAACATAAAAATTTCTCTTCCAGAAACTTTTTCCAGTCATATCAAAACAGACCCTCGTTCTTAAAATGAGTACGTCCAATCAATACTAAGCCTGAGTACGTCCCGGAATATTTCCCACTACAGCAATAGTTCCGACGACGACAATTGTTAACAACCATAGAAGACAACGAGTAATCGACGTAGCTTTTCGAGAACGCACGGAGTACCCAACAATCTCCGACGCTGCCATAGAAGGCCGACCCCTAGTAATATGTCTCACAGCAGAAGACGCAGAATATTGTGCACAGAAAAAATGGACAAAAACTATCATAGCGGCCAACACTGCGTTATGTGGCGGACCAATCTGCCACACCAGGAACCTTGCTGCTTAACATGCCAGCGGATTCTTTGACTTCGACTTCTTTGAGTGATACGTGCCGAGACACAACTTCGATAAGTTGTCTACCTTAGCCAACGTACTTTTTGAAGTCATCTCCTCAGCTTTCCGGTTTCTCCGCGACACCATTTTTAATCAATCTCGGTGGGTAACATGGGAAGTAGAATACAACCCAAGACGCTTTCCCCTCATTTGGGTACAGCCACGTGATGAAGAAGGAAGTGACGACGATGAGCAAGATCGAATAATTGAAAGATAATCAGTTATTATAAGGGCTCTTGAACAATATGTGCAAGAGGAAGATCACCGCATACGACACGCTGATCAACAAATCCGAGCACGAAAAGAGTTATTGCAAAACCTCAATAACCAAATTATACATCCACCACTTTGCTGCCGCCACCACCCACAGCCTGAACATCCAATGGATGTTGCACCTCCGGCTCCGACATCATCGCCTCCGCCGTATCAACCACCATCGCTTCCGACACCGCCTCCAGCGTATTCCCCACCAGAGGACCAGGATAGACCCAAGATAGATCCCATCAACTTGTATGGTTTTGTACGAGAAAACGACGACGACGAAGGAGTCTTGCTTTCTCGAAGAGAGCGTCCTAGCTCTGATGATGAAGACATTGACGTGGAAGAATGACACCAAAAGCCAAATGTGAGAGTCATTCTTCCCACAACTCATAAATCCAAAATGTTGAGGACAACATTTCATCAAAGTGTGGAGGTGTGTAATGAGCCTAATACTGCGTAAGACGTTCTAGAATAAATTATGATGTAAGCCTAATACTGTAAGAAGTAGTCTTACGTAAATGTTCAAGATTAAGCAATAATTTTAATAACAAGATGTTTTCGCGACTTTTCACCCTTTTGGTTGTCGCACATGTTTAGCACGTAATATCGATAAGCTTAATGAGTTTATTATCATCTTTATGTATGAATGTAATCTCTTCCAAACACTCCGTTCCGACAGGAATGTCAAATGTACAATAATTAGATAAGCTTTCCCATAAAAAGGCAAAGCCATTAGAGTTAAATCATCCATTTACTCAATGTCATTGGATCACTCTCTCTCTCTATCTGGAAATAAATACTACAAGCAAAGCCTTGCCGGTTGCTAATGTTGTTGCTCTTTTTTTCCCAACAAACATATTACACATTTACAATGCGTATTTACACATTATTCTTGTCAATAGTACAAATACGAAACTAGGCTGCCAATCGATGCTGTGGAGGTAAAATATAATGCAGAAGAAAAATAAAACCCTCGTCTGCAAAACAACCGAAATTACCAGGCGACTGTTTGCAAGGGAAAAATCATTTAGTATTATATTTTAAAAAAGTGCTTGACTATTCATATAGCTTAGTTCATCCTCTTTTAAAGTTGGTGGCTAAATGTGTGCGAATCAAAGCCGGGTAATTAATTCTTTTGAGCAGTTTTGCCGATGTTTTCGGGGAACATTTTCTTCGGATTTTCACAATTTTTATTTGTGTTGGGGACTGCGCGTGCTACACGCGTATTCTTGAATTCTTCGGCTGCTTTTCGTGCATCGTGCTGATGATGCTACCTTTTAACAATTTGACTTTATTTCTTGTGTTCTTGTTGAAAAATACCTCTTCCTCAAATAGAATCATATAAACACACTAGAAGACAAATAATGTTTTATCTCGTGGTGGCTTAAGTATTTTAAGGTATATAATATATGTTACGCAGCATGCTCCGGGTATTGGTGGTGCTCGTTTTGACTAGTAACGTAACCTACGCCCAACCAGGGGTCGTGGCAACGGTTGCCCAGGGAATAATGGGGGGCTCTCTGACTTCGTTCACGGTGTCAGAAGCACGTACGGGACTGAACGTGACTTTGCAAAAAAATGGATTTGATTATGACCACGTTTACAATGGGATGCTCCAGAACCAAGTACTAAACGCATACACAAATAAAGCTATGGTAGAATCCCTCTATGCCTTAGGGAAGTCATGGAGAAGGATGGACACTACTTGTATTACGGGGGTGCTGCAACTATATTACAGTTAGGTTTATTGTTAAGTCTAATTATTATAAGACTCAAGATAAATTAAGGTGCCTGCTCAATCAAAAATACTTGAAAATTCTAAAACAGAAATTGTAATTATTGGTTGTGATATCTTAATTGCATTTGCGTATTACAAATTTACCTGAAAACGGATTATTACGAAATATTGTAAAAGAGATGAGGTTTATGCAATTATGATCTGTGAACTCTAAATCAAATTTTCATTTTAACTACAAGATGTGAAAAAATTTTATTACCTTATTATGAAAGAAATATGAAAATAATTCTTATGCTTAAAATCAGACTCCCTCCTTTTCTATTATTAGTATAATAAATGGCTTTATTTAATTCTTTTGTTAAATTATAAATTGAATTGGGCTTCATGGGGCAACCTCCAAGAAGCATAATAAAAATACAAAACAATACATTAGTAAATATAACAGTGATGTTACAAGTAAAAAAACTGGGGCAAATTGAGAATCTTGTCAAAATAAAAGTGAACGACTTCTAATCTAGTGCAGTTTTCTATTCAATCTGATATTCCCTGGGGCCGCACATGGTGTACCACTATGATGTATGGATGAGATAATGATACACTGCTCGTCTAGAAAATATATCATTCAAGAAAAATGAGTGATATTGGAAAATTTTGAAAACAGTGGTAACTAAGAACCAATAATGAATCCTGTTGGTATTCCTGTGGAAATGAGCAGAAATCCCGAAGACGGGGAATTTGAATCCAGTGAAAGTGAAGAGGAAGATAGTGAAACTGAAAGTAATTTGAACTAAAATTAGACCTCGTGAACACAAGGAAAGTGTTGAAAACGGATCAATCAAACATATCATCAATTTTGAGCTGTACGGCAGAGCATCCGGAGATGCCGGATTTTGTCAAAAACTCTAAAAGGTCCGAAAGTATGGGGTTATATCGATTGCTGGAAAGATTGGCCCATGACAGGAGATAATAGAGTAACAGATGCAGTAATAGAAGCGTGGGACGTGAATGGCGCCAAAGCATTATGTATCATTGAGTCGTTTCTAAATTGGAATCAAAGAGGGTATGTTAGAGGAAACGAAACAGACCAAGGAAAATGGGATGCGCTTAAAATGGTTCACTCAATCATCCAGGCATAGCAAGGTATTGATATCTGACCATTATCGTACAGCAACCATCAAAGATGACGAACCGCTAATGTAGTGAGTCCAGTGCATTCTTGATTTAGCAAATGCGTTAGAGCAACTAAAAACTCATGTAGATCATGACCTAATGTTTTTGTTCAGCAGTGGATCTGTGTGGATTTGCAAAAAGCGCTGGTCATGAGCAATCCTTTTGCCAAGTCTGGTGAAATTGCTAAATCACCAAGCAAGAATAGTGGGAACAGTGAACAATTTTATAGCGAAAAAAATATTTCGACGGAAGATAGAAGACATAAAATTCAAGCTATTAGAAAACATACTGGCGACAATGAATTAAATTCGGACAAATAAATTCGTCTCATCTGGGGCAAAACGAAACCGTCAAGCTCGTGGTACAAGCAGTGACACCTTCACCTGAAGCTGAAGAGGAATCTTAACGACAACAAAATCTAACTGACACGGAACACTTATACCTCATCCCAAAAATGACAACTACAGACATCCAAGCCATCGCAAAAATGACAAAAGACGAAAAGTTAATAAACATCATGACATCAATCAATACTATGACGGTCAACATGGTGAATAAGAATTAACTACAAGATCTGAACGTGAAAATTGAAAGGATCGAAATAGAAAGCCGAAGATAAAATATCATTGTGTCGGGAGTACTGAAAGTGAAAACTTCAATCAGTTACCAAGAAAACATACACACCACAGAGCACGATTTCTTTCAAAATTGTGGACTGGCAGAATCTTTCAATTATTATATCGCATATCGCCTAGGACCATGGAGTGCTGGTAAAACCCGCCCAATTTTGATAAAGATGGTGAGACTGAGAGATAAGGTCGTGATTTTGCGACACATGGCCGGTCTAAATGGAACTGTGGTTAGCGTAAGAGAGGACACAGCAGAGGACCAGAGACAAGCGAGAACACTTTTCATCAACGTCTACACGGAAGAATAACGATAGGTATATATTAGATATCAAATTGTATTAAGCTGACTTTTAATTTTGACTTTTCTGTTTGTTTTCCGATGTCAATCTAGGGATTTTTCTTCCTGATTTTGGGAGCTCCTGCTGTTGATCGACTGGATGGAGGAGGGTATCGATTCAGGAAGATCGAGCTCTATCAATGCCTGGACTGCTTACACAGGCAGGAAGTCTTTGTTCTTCCTCCTACAATGAGAATTGAGTGTATTTTACTGCCATTGTTGAGGTTTCCGATATATGACTTTGTGAGGCACTTGTTCTGGTACAAGGAAGATTGTACTTTGCCGTTTCAGCTGGAGCGGTACACGGTAAGCATATCCGGGCCACGAAAGCTGCGGTGCCATGTGCTGAAGGACAAACGATGGTGTATGCAAAAAGTGTTGCTTTAATCTTTACGTGGATGGACGCACTCATGCAGTGAATAAAACACAACTTTTGAGGAACTTGATACGAAAATACCATGACGAAGCCAATCTCAAGGACAACATATTGAAGCAAGGAAACCAATTAGAATATGTGCCTACCTAGCAAAGCGAGATGCAGATGGCAACAACCGGATATTTAAAACAGCGAAGTAGTATACTGACAACATATGCCCAGAAAATGTTCGCCGATACAATAATCATAATCATGACGCAAAGAGTCATATTTTCAATATGAAAACGTGTGGGAAAAAGCTGGAATAGGAATAGTGAGTAGAACGAGGAGGACTTTATGTGGAGAAAGCGAACAAACAAGGGGCGGCCCACGCAGTACAACGAAATGGTCCAAAAATAAAATTAATGAAAGAACGCGAGGCTTTTTATCAGCTTAGATGTAAACTCGCGCTGCGTAAGATCTCCTCGGCGTTGATTCAAACCCAATCTTCCGCTGTACGCTATTATTTGCTTAAAGGGCAATTCCGGATTACTTTACCGCAGTTTTCATCAGAATTTATGTGGATTTAGGAAACTCGACCAAAAGAAGGACATCTAACCAGTACGATATGGATTAGAAACAGCACCACGATTCGACATTCCCATAGGTATTTGGATTGCAACAAGACGAGGAATTACACGAAAGGTGACTGAGAACCAAGCTGACTGACTAGTTGAAACAAATTGTAAAAACATGCGTGGCTTTTTACCTGCTTGGACTTCATGTTCGGATTTTAGTTATTTTTATTCTATTTTCAATTAGAAAAAACTTTATATTGCAAATAAAAAGGAAAATATGATGCTTAAACATCTAAATTGTTAAATTATAACCATTTCCGAACTCCAAGACTTGATAAACCAAATGCCCAGTTAAATATTGTTGGTTTCTATAGGCGTCGCCAGCGAAGAAACTTGAATAAAAAATACAATACACTAAAATATGATTCTATGAGAAAATGTATGTTTAGAAATAAGGCATTATTTATAATACTGGTTCATGCAATGGTATTTGGAAGAGTAG
>VICI01002876.1:0-15047 GCA_019593645.1 Akabosia matsudoensis
CCGTATCACACTATCGTACTTCGTGGTTTAATTGGGATCACGGCAGTTTACCTTAATTCATTGAGGAAAATAATTTCCTCACAATCAGAAAGCATTGGTCTGGAATTAACTGTGCAAATATTAGTTTGCCTGCAAATTTAAAATATACGTACTTTTAACGGCGATTGCAGTATTTTCCTTGTTTGGATGAGTACCGACGCTTCGATTGCAGAATCCATTGTATTTAACCGCATGTTAAACTGGGCTTCATGTAATGAGTCGACATCCGTAGACTTGCCGCAACCATGTGATTATTAGGAAATCTTTAACGCGCATAATATATTTCAGTAGTTACTGTCAACTGCTTTAGTTCAGAAATATCATAATTTATGTCATTATTAACAAGTTTATGTGAAGAGTTCTGACTCTTTCTGAGCAGATATTTCCGAACTGTATACATTCAACTGGTCAGTTTCTTGAATTTTCTAGCACATTGTAATCCTTTGTATTGTTGGTGAATAATTATGTTATTAAAATTAAAAATTGTCAGCTAACCAATCCCGTTTATTCTGGTTTCTGTTGGAAACGATTACAGGTTGTCAAATCTATGAACTCAAAATGAGTATGAGTAGATAAATTGGAAATAATTTACATAGAAAAATTTTCAAAATCGCGATTAGGCTTAAGATCTTTCAAAAGGCTTTTGGAACTTGCCAATGCCAAGTGACTTTATTCATCAATCGAGCTTCACATATTGCAACACAACGCTGCTTTTCAATTGGTTGATGACAAGTGCGTAATTTGACATACACAATTAGTGATTGTTATGCAAGTAATATTATCGGTTTTTTTCTTTACGGTGGGGGTTGACTTTTTCCAATTTCCGACTGAAGCACAAGAATCGAATTGGACAAAATCGAGATCAGAGTCTTGAAAAGAAAAGAACATTCTTCGTCAATTCTCGTTACCATATCAGTTAGACAGTCAAAATTTCTTGCACTTACAGTTGCAATGTATCCAAAGTTGATGATATACGTATTAGATGTGCCTAAAGTCAGCGAAGATTGGCCTACTTCATATGTCACTAGTGATTTCCTTAGGGTCGCAGTCGTGTTTGAGCGTCCCGGTGAAGGTTGGCTTAAAACTTGTAAATTCTTCAATAGCTTGGTAATCTGAAACAAAAGAACAGTGATTCATTTCACACTTTAAAAAACACATTGACATCTCAAGTAGTTTAATTTAACACATTTTTAGACGCATTTGCAGAGGAATGAAGTGTCCATAAGTAGTAAGCAAGGAATATGAAGGCTATCGTTGTGAAAGCGGAAGAATCTTCCTTGAAGACTGTCACGACTAGTATACACGCTGACGATGCGTAGAAAATAGTCACGGCCGTGAGTAAACTCCCAACAGTTTGATTAGTTAAACAAAATAAATTTTTCATTGACATAAGATTTAGTATGGCCTGAAAGTTACATTCAGAAAGAAAGTTTTTAATATAATATGGCCAAAGGAATATTTTGGAGCCCCACCTGATCATCCGAATACTTGACGTATTTAGCCGAGTGCTTCGCAAAACGGAACAACTTGCTTGTAGTCTTTTCAAGGGTCAAGGCAGTAAACAACACCATCAGCATTCCAAAAAGAAAACCAAACAAATGAGTCTACTTCGCAAACTTGATAAATCAATGAGAAAACCCCCATCGGCCAAAAATATTTTGTCCTTCCAAAGTGTCGTTGAATTTGAAAAAGATTGCCAGGTGATTGTCAAACTTTCTTCCAGACCGTGACTATATGTATAAGTCAATTGTGCTTGAACACTCATTAAAAGTAAAAACGAAAAATGGAAAACTGTCAATTTATTGCAACTTTTTGTTGGCATTGATTCTGTGCCGTTCACAGAGAACCGTTCCAATGAATTAATTAAGAAACAAAGCTGGTTTTGCTTCCTTTGGTTCAAAATAAACAACATCTGAATTAAAGCCGTGATGTTCCCTCCAATGCGGTAAACAAGATTAAACAACTTAATTGGACCTGTCGCAGGGATAGTATGAAGGTCGTTCCAGGATTGGATTAGTATATAAAGAGAAACTAGAAGGAGCCTTATGGAGATACACATCTGTAATGAAAATGTAATCTTTCACTTTTTAAAGCAAGACAAAACTATAACTTAGCTAAAAACGAACTCTGTTTCTAGAGAATTTGGTCACCTGGCGAAGTCTACTACGTTCTGCGATAAATTTCCTTTCCGTCGAATAGAAAACTATCCGAAATGGACACAGCCAAAGATAGTAACCAAAATTAAGTATAGTGATAATATAAGCTCCTGCCGTCAGTGAGACTAAAGTAGCCATATTTTTTATAGCTTGGCGTCATCATAACTGCAAGCATGGCGATCTATTCCATCAAATGAAAATATAACGGTTCGTCGGGTTTAGCCTCTCACGAAAATGAACTACAAAAATTCGCATTATCGTTATTACTTTTACACGATGACATAGACCGAATGGTTCATTAACACCGAAGCGTTCATGTACACAACATGTATGTTTAAGTCAGTTGTTACTGGTGCGATGTTTATGAACCATCCTGTACTATGTCAATACATTGTATAAAGTCTATAATTGTGAATATTGAGCTAAAGATCTAAATACAAACTTTTGAAATTTTTGAGGATGATTCGAGAAAGAAACGGCTTTTTGACATTGCTAACACACCACACATTTGAGTCAGTATGTTTAATTCATATCTGACGTGGGCGCGTTGCAGGATTAATCGATAGAACCTAATCTGGAATCAGTTCTTTCCTTACCCTGGTCAAAGTCAAAGTAATAAATTTGTTGGAGAACAAAACAGTTAAAAGAAAGTTGTTTCCAAAAAAAATATCCTTAGCATTTACGCTCTAATGTACAAGAAAATGTCAGCAATGTCCCGAGCGATCGAAACTAATGATTAAATCGTCTATGACAGGCAATTTTCATCAGGGATAAAAAGGAATGCATGACACATCGAATGCAGTTCCAATTAGGAAAAATTAGAACGTCTTCGTCGAAGGTGAAATGACCGATAACCTCCCATTATGTTGCTATTTTTCACTGCACGTTATCATCAAAACGCTAACCATTTGTAGCAAGACATCGTTTTCAGTAATCGATCGGCATCGAAATTTTTCGGAAATCACATTTTTCGTAACGATTTGATTAGAAGCTAAATCAGTGAATATGAGCATTGGAGACTCAGATGTCAGAGAAAGGAAAACCGTTTGCTTACTCTCGATCTACCATGAATGTCTTGTGCGGAGTAGTAGAAAAGGCGTTGTTAAGTAATTTGGTTTGCCGGTAAAAAAACGTCGCGGAGGAATAAATCTACCATGAATGTCTTGTGCGGAGTAGTAGAAAAGGCGTTGTTAGGTAATTTGGTTTGCCGGTAAAAAAACGTCGCGGAGGAATAACAAAAGCGACATAGTGCGGTAGACGTACTATATGTTGCAAGCAATTCAAAATGAATGATGAGCCTTGAATTACATCGATGAAAGTTGGAGGCACCGTAAAAAACCAATGCAATGTAAACTTTTGAACATATGATAACAACAATCAGCGTTAGGTTTTCTGAAACGTTTTTAACTGCATTTTCGAATTCCTTAAAAAATACCCCCACTTTTTCTTAGAACACTACTTGAAAATACATCAAGTGCGTTTAAAATTACATATTGTTACAATTAAAAGAATACAAAATCAGGCTTAGTTGAATGTCTTCAGGCCGAGATCCTCCCAGAACTGTATTGCTTGAGCAAACGGTTCGGGAACAACAACTCCACGGCGGGAGTCATCCATAACCATGTACGGAGTGCTATTTGACAAGGAGTCAATAGTTGGCCATATCGTTTCCTTAAACTTCAATTCGGTACTGCATAAGAAAAAAAATTAAAATACATATTTTCATTCAACTTAACTTTGATGGCCTTAAAGTAGACAGAAGAATGCTTTTTACTTACCTTCCAGTTACAAAGTCACCAATAGTTTGTACGAATGCTCTAGAAAAGTCACGTTCCAAGAAGCTAAAATAGTGGGAGAGACCTTCAGCATTCCACAAGGCAAACATGTCTTCTGCATGAGAAACGCCATAGGCGTGAGCGCCGTCTCCATGCAGCAAATGTTCATCGACCCAGTCTTTGACAATTGTGTAGGCTATCTTGACCTCACATGGAAGCCAGTCTTGAGGGCTACATGCTTTGAACAAACTGTAAATCCCAATAAAAAACTTGGGCCGATAATCGTAGTAGTACGAATAGGTTGGAGCAAATTGGGCGTGTGCTCGAGCTGCTCGGGACACAGGATGGAAGGCAAAGACATCTGAAAAGATTTGGGTCAAGGTGTGTTTGAAAGAATCCTCGTTTTCGAATGCGACCCTTGAAAAGTAGCGATTTTTAACGGTCTGCACAGCAGACTGAGGGAAGTTGTCAAGGAGTAAGACGTTTCCAAGGTCGTTCCAGTTTGACTGTAAATGAGATGTTGCAGATGGAAGGGCGTCGAATCCTGGATGGAAAGGATTGTTAGAGATTTTGCAGCACGATATTTGCTTTTTTAAACTTACTTCCTGTTCGAAGAGCCCCATCTCCGCTATTGACCCCAAAGAGATACGGAACATGACTGAAATCTCCGGACTGTACTATGGCGTCAGGAGATTTGGGTAAAAACGCATCGGGGGCAGATATCTCAATGGATGGAGACAAGTTGTCTTTCACAAGTCGGGGGTCTGTAGAGCTAAGTTGATGAGTAACAAGATCCCCGGCTGGAGTATTTTCAAGGCAATGACGGAGCGTGGTGATGTTAGACGTGTCGCAGCCCCAGGATTTGGCGTAGTTGTAAGCCACTTGACGAGGTTTAGTGGTGAAGCCCCAAGAGCAAAATCCTGTAAGTGCAAAATTCGCTCATGTTATCATGAAGTACCTGGGTCATAACCTTATCAATACAAATGGTATTGGCATACCTGTTCCAGAATGAGATATCGCTCGATGAAAGAGTCCCTTAGACTTTTTACTCAATACGTGTAAATGCGTGGAGACCGAGCCAGCCGAGTCTCCGTATAAAGTGACCCTTGTTGGATCCCCTCCAAAATGATGGATATTAGCCTGAACCCATTTTAAAACAAGAAGCTGGTCTTTGAGGCCCATATTCCCTCGGGGTAATGATTTATGTTCAAAGTTAAGAAAGCCAAACGGGCCTAGCCGATAGTTAAACGTAACTAAAATGATGTCATTGTCCATTAAATACTTGGGGCCGTAGATACGTGATCCTCCGGCTAGGAAACCACCCCCATGGATATGCACCAAAACGGGCTTTCGACGTCGAAATCCTGCCTAAAACAATCAATAAGACAGTATTTGCCATCTTCTCTTATATCTTATCAATAGTCGCTATCATACAACCAAAAAACATGTCCAACTCTTTACCTTTTTACTCCTTCCAAAAACATTTAAATAAAGACAGTCCTCATCGCCAAACACAGTCTGAGTAATCACTGACTCAAACTGGATACAAAAATTGGGGTAACTCGTGACACGCCTCACTCCCGTCCACGGTTTGCTCGGGATGGGTGGCGCAAATCGTAAATGCCCAAGCGGCGGAAGGGCATACGGAATCGCAAGATATTCATTATACTGGATCCCACTTCGGGACACACCCACACGACCCTGAATGTATCCATCATTGATTCGAATCACAGGCGTCAACAACGGAAACAGCCAAGACAAAACCGAATGGAATATCACTGTGCAAACCGTAATTCCCAGAATCTGCCGCTTGGACAGTGTCGACTTTGTGACATGCTGCGTGTAGTACCCCGGAATATACGAAATAAATTGGGGATTAGAAAAAATAGCTGTAATAGGGTTTTTCAAACATTCCATGGCTGTTTGGATTTCATTATTTTTTTGCACAAAACTTTTTTTTTGCACAATAAAACTTAAAACTGCAATAAATAAGAGCTAAAATTAGAGTATGCCTGTCAGTCTATTGAACTTCTGCGTGAATGTAAAACGAATGACGTTTATTTTATATTTGAGTGCGAACGAGTGTGTAAAACTGGAATTTGTACGACAAGACTTCCACTTCACGATCTTGTCGGCTGATGATGAATTAAAAACTGGTCGCATGTGTGGCGTGAGGATCCAGAGTTCACTGTTCAGACACACACACAGCACTCATTCAACAAAATGTGTCTTATCTAGTCCAACTGAGTCTTTTTGTATGGGTTTCACTTCCAAAGCCCAACGTATATGCCTACTGCCTACCTATGAAACTATAAAACAACTTAATAGTTTTTATTGTCAGAATATTTTTGGCTAGTTTTGATTGGATGAATCGTTTTTTACTATGTTTCAAGGTCCTTTTTTTTTAGATTGAGTTACCTTTTTTCACATGCGTTTTCTAGTTTGTAAATATACTGTATAGTTTAGATGCCGGTATCAAAAAACGTATAATGTTGTACGACGAACTCTTGTCTGGTCTGGCTGGACTTTGAGAGAGATTATGACATCTGAACAGAATATTTGTCTTTTTTTTTGCATTATGAGAGCCATAATCAGCCTGAGCAACGCGTGATAATACTTTTTTATATGGATATTGGGAAGAAAAAAACGAAGAAATATTGTGCAAGATCAAATTCAAGATGATAGTTTTCTTCTGGAAAATGGAAAAACGTTACAAAAACAACTGCTTAGATAAAGGGAAATTAGAGAAAAAAGTTGC
Source organism: Akabosia matsudoensis (assembly GCA_019593645.1). Lineage (NCBI taxonomy): Eukaryota > Metazoa > Arthropoda > Collembola > Entomobryomorpha > Paronellidae > Akabosia > Akabosia matsudoensis. Next base: position 6,729 of record VICI01002876.1, read on the forward strand.
GCAAAACTCCCAGGAAGGAAGATGAAAAGACAAAAAACAAATTAAATTGCGGTTTAAATGTTGTTGTAGGAACAAATGATTATTGGCGGAAAACCCAAGCAGAAACGCATAATAAACTGGCAAAACAGACGCATGCATCTAAAAAAATACTGGCTGGATCTGGTATTTGGTGCGAATTGCAATTTAGTCCATAATGATGCTGATTGAGGTCAGTTTTGTGGAGTTGACCCCAAAAACTGCAAACGAGCAAGTTTCACTTCTCCGTTTATAATGCATCTATTAGTAGTAAACATGAGAGTAGCACTCATTGATCGCTCCAGTAAAATGCATAATGCGTCATTAGGGACAGTCATTAAAGAGACCTCTTAATTATGGAGTGGGTTATCCTTTTGATCACCGTTTTTTGTAAGTTTTTATACAGGAAAAAAAGTTGTTACATGGCATCCTAATGACTATACTAAATTTTGTATTTTGATTTGCGTCATGCATCAATCAAAGGGACACTAAATAAGGTGGAAAGTTTGGAGGGACGAATATTTGGAGGAGCCCAGGCTCAATTGGGTGAAATCAAATACCAATTAAGCTTAAGGTATTTGGGTAAGCATAACCACTTTAACGGGCTAAAATACAAGAGGGTGGGCCGGATAATTGCGATGAATATGAACATTGAATTATCTTTTGGATAGGGCATCACTATTGTGGAGCTTCACTTGTAATTGTTGATAACCTCCAGGTTGGGATAACAGCGGCCCATTGCGTGAGTCGATTCCAACCTCAGGACGTTTCTTTAGTTGGAGGAGATGTTAGGTTAAGTGAACGAAGGTTAAAAAAAACTTTGAAGATTTTACAAATAAAAATACGCCACACTCAATAAATGAAAAGTTTTGACTTGGATGTTTCTTATCTAAAGTGGTATCGAGCAGGTTAGGCAAGTAACTCGAATGGTCATTCATGACGAGTTCGTCTTCAACGTGACCTCATTTTCATACGACATCGCAGTGCTGTTCATTGACCAGCCGTTTGTAATCAACGAATTCGTGAATGTTATCCCGCTTCCGGTACCTTTTGAAAATGTAACTGGGATGATGGTTGTGTCAGGATGGGGTGCGTATGATAAGTCAGGTTTTATTTCCGATAATCTGACTAAACTGGAGTTGCCTGTAGTTGATAATCAAAATTGTGCGAGGTTGTATGCGGCGACAGTAAAGGTGTTCCAACCGCATTTTCTATGCGCGGGACATTTGTCAGCTAATGGAAGAGATACTTGCAAAGGGTAAAGTAACTCACATCCTTGTTCCACTCACATCCTGTCAATATTTAGCTCTAAGTTTAGTAAAATTCACTGTTTGTTTAGGGATAGCGGTGGACCTGTTGTATCCAAGGATACTGGGAAGCTCGTTGGAGTCATATCGTGGGGAGCTGGATGCGGTGATCCACGTTATCCTGGAGTGAACACAAGGGTGTCCCATTTCGTACCTTGGATCGACGCCCAGGTGAAAGCTGTTACGGGGGAAGGGGGAAAAGATGAAGATGACGAATCTGATGAAGATAATTAATGAAAATAACCAATATTTCATAATAACATAATATATTTTTTATATGAAATGTACACCTGTTGGCGGTTAAATAAAACATAAAGAATTTTGCAAACGGTTTTGAAATCTGCGAATGATTTATGATATAGTCCTGACGCTTGTTTCACAATTTATGTCTGATATATACTCATGACGCCAAACACATCATTAAAATCAGTGCCGATCGATCTCGCAACAATGGCAAGGGTATTTGTATTACTTGGCTTACTCACGGTTGAAGGATTTTCTGCTTCAATCAATAATGGATTGGAAGATAAGGGCCGTATCCTAGGCGGGGGCCCTGTGGAGCCGGGTGAACTAAACTACCAACTTAGCATCCGTGTGAGTAACCTACGGGCGCCTACACATTCATGTGGAGCGTCACTTGTAAAAGTGCAGGGCGTCCAAATCGGTATGAAAATGAATCTTTAAAATAGTGTCATTCAGATCTTCGCATCAATAACTGAATACTAAGTTTTTCATGCCACATTGTTGGATTTTAGCTATTACAGCGTCGCATTGTTTGCTAAGACGATCTCCTGAGCAGCTCACGCTCGTCGCTGGAACTTTATTGAGAAATGGGTCAAGTGAACATGAACAGACCAGACAAGTTGTTGATTTTGTTGCTCACGAAGAGTTTGACTTGCGATACGGTCCCGCAAATGACCTTGCTGTATTGTTCATTGATAAGCCGTTCACTGAAAACAAGTATGTTGGAACTATTCCTTTGCCCCAGTCTAACCAAACGACCGAGGGTCGTGTCACACTCTCCGGTTGGGGAGCACACAAGTAAGATTGCATAAAACATGAACCTTAACATGTGCCAAATTCCGCCTAGAGAAAATATATATTGAAATTGTGCTTAAAACTAGACGCAAAACTACAGCAACGGAATACGCACTTGGGCCGTCGCAAAATTTGAACAAAGTTGAGGTTCCCGTGTTACCTTTTGCAGCATGTAAAAATGCGTATTCGCAATTGCTCGAAGAATATTCTGACCACTTTATGTGTACTGGCTTCATGGAAGAATGGAGTTCTCTATACAAAGGGTCCTGTGTCGGGTAAGTTTCAACTTTTACGTAGAATTTTGAGAAAAAAAACATCCTTTTAAATACTAAATTACTAATATTTTAATAATTTTTAACTTCTGCAGAGACTCCGGGGGACCAGGTATGTTTACAAGATTAACATGATATTTCATGAGTATTTTGTATAAAGGAATTGAATGTGTTGCGTTATTAGTTGTGGGGAGCACTTCAACCGGAAGTAGATACCTTGCTGGTGTTATATCCTTTGGAAAAGGTTGTCAAGACAACAATTACCCTTCAGTGAACATGAGAGTTTCCCATTTTGTCGACTGGATAAATGATGAAGTGAAGAAATACCAAGTCGGTGACTCAAGCGAAGAATCAAGAGAAGAAGGTCGCGAAAATACGGCATTTATTTAGAGCATACAATTGCACGTTATTTTTGTGTAATAATTAATTCATTTGTGTAACAATAAATACATACTTTTGTTATGAGCTAGACATTTGATTGCATAACCTATTGAGAAAGTTACTTAGTTTATGGACCGCTGATTTAGTCTTGTGTGGGCTGCATCTGGAGGTTGATGAGCAATCATGAACGCTCTTGTTGTGCTCAGTTTCCTTTTTTATACGTCTGCAGCGTACACAGTGAGTAATCGATCGAATTCCACAAGGGGGAGAAATGACACAACGAGCAATCAGAATGTGGGGGACTTCGAGTTTTACTTCAAACTTGTTGAAGCATTAGGTAAAAACAAAAATCTACTCTCTCAAAGGTATAAAATAGATCCTTCGTTCAGGATTTTATAACGGCAATCTTAAAATTATTTTTTTCTTAGATTTGCGGATCGCACAACGTCAAAATGCCTCTAGTCCTTTAGGCTCCAATGACACAACCCCTGGGCAGGAAGATGGTTACGACCCCGCACGAATCGTAGGGGGCGAGCCTGCAAATGAATCAGAGTTTAAGTATCAGTTATCGCTCAGGTTACGAGGGAGGCATCATTGTGGAGCTTCACTTATTCGTGTTGACGGAACTCAACTTGGAATCACTGCAGCCCATTGTGTTCGAGACTACCCTCCAGAGGAGTTCAGCCTGGTTGCCGGCGACTTGGTCAGATCGGACAGGAGCGGACATGAAGTTGACATCAGAGTTACTGATATAATTAAGCATGAAAATTTCGAGTTTGTGGAGGGCGTGCCGTCGTACGACATCGCTCTATTGTTCCTGGAGAAGGAGTTTGAGGAAAATAATTATGTTGGGGTCATCGGTTTGGCAGAGCGGGACGTTGAAACAAATGGTAACAAGTTCGGAAAGCTTACTAAAATTATCCTAAAATAAGTTTAATTTTTTAATCTTATTTTTAACACTTTTTCAAGGAACCGTGGTTGTCAGTGGCTGGGGTGACACAAACCCAAGATTTGGAGGTCGGCCATCAGATCGCCTGATGAAAGTGGAAGTCCCTGTAGTTCCTTTTGATGTATGCAAAAAGGCATATGTCTTCATTGTGGACGAGTTTTATGACCACTTCATTTGCGCTGGGCACATGACACGAGGGGTCAACAAAGATTCATGCCAGGGGTTATCTAATAAAAAATACCGAGCTTAAAAAATTACTGTACAGGTTGTGAAACGTGCTTCTGGGTTTCTTGCAGGGACAGTGGTGGCCCTGTTGTAAAGTCAGATGGACAAAATAAATATTTGGCTGGGATAATTTCATGGGGAGCTGGTAACAACTTGTCATTGTTAATTACACCAATTTAACTTTGGGCTTCTATTTTACGCAATATTTTTTTTTTAATTTTATGTACAGGGTGTGGCATACCCATGTTTCCAGGTAATGCATAATATAGGCGAGTATTCGCTGGCTAATTTTATTTACCATGCTTTGATATTGTCAAAAACGCTTGTTCTTACAGGTGTGAATACGAAAGTGTCATACTTCAGTGATTGGATTTATGACAATGTAAACGAAAAGAAGAAAAACAGCAGCGAAGAAGAAGAGAGCAAAGAGGAAGAAGACGTGGACGAAGAGAACGAAAACGCAGAAGGGGAAAAATCGCCATGACACAATCGTTCTCACTCAAATAGACAACGAATTGTTCATCCTTAAATTTTGTTTGTTGTGCATTTTGTAAGGATCTAGAAATAAACAATTAAAAAACTCAGTAGTGCAGAACTTTGGCACCGTGTTGGGGATTTTGGGAACATAGATGTTTTATTACAAGAAAACAAAGGAGGACATTTATTTCCGCTCATTTTAAGCAACAGATCTTTTGACAAACTTAACATTATAAGATCTTTTCGGTTTAATACTAGCTCCAAAATGTAGTACTACGTCGTCTGGCTTATCAGTACTTGAAAATTGAAAGACCCTTATCAGCCGAGACATTATGACCTTCATTTCTATCATTGCCAGCTTATAGCCAATACAATTTCGCGGTCCCATCGAAAACGGAATGTACGCGTATGGATGACGAGCTTTCACTGCCTCCGGTAGAAAACGATCTGGATCAAATTTTTCAGGATTTGGGTAAATCTTCGGGTCGTTATGTAGACCCCATATGCTAACGCCGAAACTTTGCCCGGCCTCAAAATACTTGTTATCTGTCACGTATAGTGGTTCATCCAGCCATCTCATAAATCCAGGAGCTGACGGGGTGATACGTAAACTCTCTAAGATACATCTTTCTAGATACTTAAGCTCGTTTAGGTCCTCTAGGGTAAGCTGTCCTTCTGATCGATCGGATTTAAAGAACTCATCGATTTCTTCCTGGCATTGTGTCTGTTTAATAAACGCAAAACAAGCCCAGGGCGTTATATAGTTCATAAAATAATGTGGGATTTGTCATCTACAAACCTGCGAATCATGATTAACAGCCAAATGGTAAATGAGCATTTCCACAGCTATAGACACGGTTTCATGGCCCTGAAAATAGGTTTGGTATTGTACCAATGGATATGTGCGAAACATGCTTGCAAGTTTGAAGTTGTTTACGAATAACATTGTACTTACAACAATCATAAAAGATGTTACTTCGTTTTTTATCTCTTTTGGAGTAAGCTCCGACTTCATGATAAGCTCTAGCAAGCATTCAAACGGCTTTATACCCAAATTATCTCCGTCCTGTGGCTCTTGACAAGAACTGCTGTTCAACTTGTCCGCAACAATATTTTCGTGAAATGGCAAATGTGACTGGTCGCTTTCTGCCAGTGCTTTATTGCTTTGTATAGTTGTGTAGTGGAAGAGGAGCTGGAAAGGAATACTTTGTTTACTGCTATTGTAAGTTGTAAGTGATATGGTTTGTTAATTGCTAATGCTACAGCTAATGTCTGGTGGGAATAGCGCTTAAAAGTCCATAAAAACGCATTTTCAATACGGAGTGTAGTCAAAGTTGTACCTTTCCTACGTATGCATGCATCCTGTCAAGGGCTCGGGCCATCCGTAATCTGTTTGGATGAAACAGCCATAGCAATGAAATAACTTGTGTTAAACTTTGCCCTCGAGTTTGTACCATTTCTTGCCATCTGCAAAAAAAAATCGGAACAGTTGAGGGCTACGTTAAACTTGTTTATACCGTTAATTTAAATCTTACACTGCAAACGCTTCATGAAAATCGTTTCTTTCTGCCTGAGTCAAGTTATCATTGGTCGGACCTAAGATAATTTCTGTTTCGAAAAATCAAATGTTTTGAAAATTCCAGAATAATCTTAACACACTTTTAGAAAATATTTCATAGTCTATTTTATACGTGATATGATGGAAACAGCTAGGTCGTCAATATTTGATTTGACTGTTGTATTATCTATCCGTCCTGTGATATCAGTGAGCCGAACCAGTCGATCGATCATTTGCTCAGCTTCAGAGTTCATAAAACTCATGTAAGACTTGAAGGACTTGTAGGTGAAAGCAGGTGCAGCGGCTCGACGGCGTTTTAGCCAAGCTTCGTGGTTTAGTCCGAGAATCCCGTTTTTTAAAGCATCGCTAAGTACAATGTTGTAGTAATACTCAGGCTTGTTTAAATAGGACGCACTAGATGAGCTTAAAATTGCCTATGGATTTCATAAAAAATATTCACAGCTGGGATATCGAATTTCCCCAAAAGGAAAATATCCGTAATTTACCCGAATGTAGTCAGGATCGGAAGTAAAGATTGTAGAGCTAAGACCCAAAGGAAGCATAAACGTCGAACCATACTTTTGGAAAATATCGGCACAATACTTAGCTCCAGCTTAATTACAACAGTCATTTTAAGTGGACACTTGAGCTTACAAAACCGTCGGAAAATTGTGGTTTATACGTACCTTTATGAAAACGTGCCACAAAGAAAAGTCCATCCAAGAACGGAATGCTCACGGGTAGGCATTTTGCAATCGGCAGTTGGTGGTCGACGGATTCTCCATGTTTCTTTGTTGAATGATTACCACGTCGCTGAATTGCTAGGACAACAATAGCAGCTGCTAAAAGGCTTGTTTTAATAAAAATACTCAAAAATATTGTCCCAACATTCAATGACGAAATTAAGGAGTAAACTGTCAACAAGAGAGTTATTTGTAAGAAAGGTGCGCTTTGAAACATTTTTTTCGATTATTTTTTTAAACTTTAATAGGCTCGACTTGACGGTTTTATGAAAGTGAACCCGGCGACAGTCTAATGCAACAGGTTTTACTCTGGAATCATTTTTTGTGCATTTCATCTAAAAGTTTGATACCAGACACTAGTGTTCGATGAGTGTTTTAGTTTTATCAATCGCTGAAAAAGTTGGGTTTTCTCAGTGAGGTCAATAATTATATAGGATTTATCAGAAAAAATGCGAAACATGTTGCAGTCACCAAGTCATATAAATTTAATGTAAACGCTTACAGATGCGTTTTATGTTGTACAATTACGAATACAATCCTAATCATGGCCTATTGCTAACTATATACTATGTCATAGTACAAACTAGAATGTTTAATAGCTTGGAAATGCATAGGTAAAATGTTTTTGAGCATCGTTTTAGTGTATTGTGTGTAAAATAAGATTGTGAGAAAGTAATAATAATAGTAATTATTACTCAATGAAAAAAATTCACACAATTTGGGTTCACAAAAAACTTAAAGCCGATTGATTCGACCTTTTGCCAAATTTAAGAACTAATTCCTAAAGTTCAAATCTGAAATCCATGAAATAGCTAGAACACCGCATATGAACAACGACCATGCTACATGTAATGAACAGCTAATAATATTATGGCCCGAACGATAATCCATAATTATTCGAACGCAGACGGTTTCGTTTATTAGTCCCAGTTTTTTCCTGATGATAAGATCAGAAAGATTTTCTTATGTACTGCAATTTGTCTTGTAGTTCATGGGCATCTCAATTATAGAACATGAAGAACGGATAAGTTTAGTGAATCTTTTTGAACGTATCATTATTAGAACTGCCTGATACGGGTTGCTCCAAAGGCAGATAGTGAAAACCTTTGGATATAATTTACGCTTAATTGTCAGAGTATTACTTTCCCATTTTTGTAGTTTTTATGTATGTATTAAACTAAAGCTGAATTGTAGTAGATCTGCTGCGAGAAATGAATTGAATTGTGAATAGAATCTAGAATTTCAGGATTGATTTTGATTACTAGTTTAGTTTGAATCTCTTCAGACTGCTTTTTGAGATCCATTAGATTCCATTAAAACCATTTGCTTTTATTAAGCACCGGAGGGGCTTATT
>VICI01002877.1:0-15043 GCA_019593645.1 Akabosia matsudoensis
TTTTGAGTTCTGGATAGAGTGCCAGGAAAGAGCCATAAGAAGCATAGTAAACATGGCAAATTTGAACCCATGGCTTGAGTTCGAGTATGCGCAGTCTGGTACGTAACACTTTTCATCTCCAGGTTCGAGTATCAAATGAGGATGGACGAACGAACCATTTTCGATTTTGCTTTCTTTGAGAACGATATCCAAGTTTGCTACTCGAACTCGAACGCTTACCATGAAAAGGGAATAGAAAGATGTTGAGGCGTTATGAACTCGAGTCTTTTCCGGGCCGTCACGAACTCGATTCTTTCCAGGACCGTCACGAACTCGAGTCTTTCCATGACCGTGCAGCTTCGAAGCTTATTAGCCGTCATGCTCGCCAATACTCATAGGAATCAATGAACAACTTGAACACAACCTTTTTTATTATTACTTTTTATTTATAATTAAACATTCTTTTAATAACAGCACGGATTTTGGTTTTTTAAATTTATTTATTATTTTCCACTTGTAAAATGTACATGTTTTTATTTCTTGGAATGATGAATTAGTCAACAGAAAAAAGAGAACGAAATCAAAAACTTGTAATTATTATTTTTGTTTTTGTATGTTTTTCAAAAACACAAAACGACGAACAAAGCTACTATTTTCCATGTTTTTTTTTTTTTTGAAAAAACTGGTGTGTGTGTGTGTGTGCCCAATTGCCAAAACTGAAAAGCTAAAGCATAAGTCTTCTTCATTCAGCGGTATTTTCTTTCTTTTTTTTATCTAGTTTTTTTGACAGTCTTTTTTGCAAATAAAATTTTTAAAAAGGTTTATTTTTATTTTTTTTCCATACCTGTACTCAGATTTCCATTTATATATTTTTTTAAAATTATTTATTAAGACTTTTTTTTAGTAGTGTTGGTAAACTTAAAAACACGTTGTGCAAAATAGCGTTTTTTTTTAAATTTATTATTGTTTTACAGTTTTAATGTTTTTTGCGGGACCCAAAAAAATTGATGAAGTTTTTTCTTTTTCTTATTAAAAAAAACCGACACAATTCTACAAAAACTGATGTATTTTTTCAACGTTTACTTACATGTCAAAAACATTATTACAAAATCAAAAATCATCTTTTTTTTACTTAATCAGGTTCTTAATGCAAAGAAGAAAAATAAAACAAAGAAACATAACCCCCCAAAGGTAAATACAAGTTTTTTTGTTTGTTTTTTTTTTGTATCATATAATATTTTGACAAAATTTTTCTTTTTCTTTTCACCCTCCATTGTGTGTGTGGCCCTGACTTTTTTTTATTTAGTTTGCCTTTAAAAAAAAGTTTTTATTTTTTTTTCTGTAAAAATGCGGAAGCTAAGCAGGTTTGTTTATTTAAATTTAAATTAAACACGTTTCACTTTTATTAATTTTTTTTTGGCTGTGCGTCGTCGGTACAGTAATTCTTTTTGTTTTTTTACCTCCCCTTCCCCCCACCCCCTCTTTCATTCCTGATAGGTAAACAAAGAATGAAACAAAAGTCTTAAAAAAACCTTTCTCCAACAGAAATTTTTTCCGAGTTGTTATTTTTCTTAAATCCAACCATTGTTTATTATACACACACACAAAAAAAACAGAATTAATTTTGCTCTGCAGCTCTTACTATTAGCATGTTTTTTTTATTTAAAGTCTAGTCATTAAATTGTGTAGATTATTTATTTTAAAAAAAGAAAAGAAAACAATCTTCATTTTTTTTTTCAAATTTCTAAAAGAAATCAAAAATAAAATCCATTTCCTTTTCTTTTTTTTTCTACATTCCATTCAGTCAATATAACCACAAAACGAAATCATTTCTTTCTTTTTTTTCCCCAGCCCTACTAATTTTTTCCAGACTGGTTGACTTTCTAGAAATCTTGGCAATAATTTTATTATTTTATAACCCGGAAGTGGTAGACCAGAACAAAAAAAAAACCAAAAAAATTATTCCAAAATTATTCAAGGTAACTTCCTCTCCTGCGTATTCTTCTTTTAAAACAAACAAAAAAAAATCTTTCCCTGCTTTCTTTTTTTCACACAAAAAAAAGAGAAAGAATCAAGAGTGCTTTCTCTAGAAAAAAAAGAAAGCAAAAACTTGTTTTTCCCTCTTTTTTTTGAACGCGAAACGTTGAGTATCCAAACGCCATGCACAAAACCAAGACAAAAATTCTTCTTTTTTTTGTCCTGCTTTTTTTTCTTTTCTTTTGTATTTTAAAAACAAGCAAATTTATCGTTTTTTTAAAAGTCTGGTAGTATAAATCTAGTCTTTTTTAAATTGTGTTGTAAACTACTAAACAGAAAAAAAAACAGATTTTTTTTTCTCTCTTCTTTCATTTCATTTAGCCTGTGCTTTAAAATTGTTTAATTTTTTTTTGTAGTAATACAATATATAAGTTTGTTTAATTACTAGTTTTTTCTTTAAAATTCTTGTAAACTATTTCTTCCATTTCTTTTTCTTCTTTATGGTAAAGAAATTGTTTTTTTTTTCACTTTACCACACCTGGTTTCTAATAGTAAAAAAAAATTCACAAATAAATAGCATATTTACTTTGATGAAAAAAGAAAATTTTTTTCTTTTTTTTTCTTTAAAGAAGTTGATGGTCCATCGTAAAAAAAAGGAAACAAAACAACACAAAAAGAGAAAAAAAAGTGTTTCACGTTGACCAACTTGTTTTTGACAAGTAAAAATAATACAATACAAATTGTTTGTTTTTCTTTTGCCTTTAAATTGTATGTGACCGCGCAGACCATTTGATTATTAATGATTAGAATAAGATATTTTAATTAGTACAATACTTTACACATGGAATTTTTTGTATTATTTAGCAATTATTCTGTTTTTTTCTACGTACAAGTTTTTTTTATTATTATTTCCTTCAAAGATGATGAAATACTTTTACTAAGACTATAAAAAAAGCGATGTAGTATTTTTTTTTCGCAAACCTTTTCCTTTTAAGATTCAGTTTTTTTTTCTTGCTTTTTTTACACATTGGGTCAAAGATTTTTTTTACTAGTGGAGTTACACAAAAAAACCAAAAAAAACACAAAATTTTTAGCTATGTAAGACTGAATAGAAACTTTTTTTTTTCTTGACGCTGAAAAAAAAATTGAGAGGAGGAATCAAATTTGCACGTGCTGAGATGAAAATTTTCTTTTTAAAAAGGAGAAAAAATAAATTGTTAGAATGCACTGAGTTATGACACGTCCTGGTCGTCAACATCGTGAAGTTGTTCCTTAGCTTCGCTGTCTCCACCTGTGGAGGAATGATACAAAAAAAAATTGGAGGTTTTTATATGATTAGGAGGGATTTTTTTGGAGAGGGGGGGGGGGGGTGTGGGAGAAAGGTGGAATTTTAATTTACCTTCAGTTCCTTCACCCTGCATGTCCGACGTCCACAGCGTGAGATTGTCGCGGAGGAGCTGCATGATGAGAGTGGAATCTTTGTAGCTCTCCTCGGACAGAGTGTCCAGCTCGGCGATGGCGTCGTCAAAGGCCGCCTTGGCGAGACGACAGGCGCGCTCTGCAGAGTTGAGGATCTCGTAGTAGAACACGGAGAAGTTGAGGGCCAGGCCGAGCCGGATGGGGTGAGTCGGCGCCAGCTCGTTCATGGCAATGTCGCTCGCGGATTTGTACGCCACGAGGGAGTTCTCGGCGGCCTCCTTCCGGTCTGCGGCAGTGGCGAACTCTGCAAGATAACGATGGTAATCTCCTTTCCTGCTCGGCACCCGAAAAATCAAACAAAAAAATAAATCATCATGTTTCAACCGTCATCTTGGTGAAATAGCAAAGGGAATCGTGACTGTCCCAAGAAACGGGAGGGGGTCGTACAAATAGACAGCCAAGAAAATGTAATCGACATTTGTTTTTCCCTGACAAATACGCCACGGTTTCAAGGTTCAAAGGAACGGGAAACTGATTGTCCTGCTTTAACCTCTACTCTTGGCATATTTGTCAGAGTAAAACGAATATAAAGTTATAGAGTACATTTTTTGGTTATTTGTTTACAAGACATCCCCCCTTTTCTTAGAGACAGTCACATTAGATGGTACAGTGAACTCACATTTTGTAATAGAACACTCGGGATTCACCAGTGCTAGCACAAGGAATTAAGTGCTTGTCCAGTACAGTTAGAATGTCCGAACAGATTTCTTTCAGTTCCTTCTCCACCTGAGAAAAAAAACGCCCCGTCAAAACATCAACGAAATAATTTAAATCCTAATTCCTAGTAACTCCTAATCTTTAATAGTATTTTTTTAGTAACGACGCGCGGTTGGAATAGAATACTTGACGGTTGAAAAGAACCAACCTGAGCTCGATACTGACGAATCATTTCCAACTTCTCCTCGCCGCCCTTGCTCTCTTCCTTCTGTTCAATTGACGAGATGATCCTCCAGGACGCCCGGCGCGCTCCAATCACGTTCTTGTACGCCACAGACAGCAAGTTACGCTCTTCAACTGTCAGCTCCACGTCAAGACTAGCTACCTTCTTCATCGCCTCCACCATTTCTACACGCGTCGCAATACAAAAAAAACATCAATTAGTTAATTAAAATCACGGAGGACAGAATCAGCGGAATTATCCCACTTACACCCCCCTCAACCCTATAATTACCCATCCAATCATTATTCCCGCCGACCTTAAGTGATTAAAATAAACACGACCGGGTTCAGATAAGGCCACACTTCATCCCTGAAACCACCCCGAGATAAGAGTAATGGGGGGTTATCCCCATTCAACTCATCTCGACGAGATTTATCGATTGGTGTACCCCCGAAATTTACATTGGACAAAAGGAACCCGTCAACTGTCAACCAAATACCCCAGCCGAACCTGCATTGTCAACTCACCAACCGCCCGCCCTTTAAAACCCTGTTCCAAATTCAGACCGGCATTCAAACTACAACCACCACCCTGTCAACACCACCCCCTCTAATATACCTCCCAGGTTATCTCCCTCCAAACCATTTCCTGTTGACAGACGTCCATATTTCAACCCCCACCACCACCCTTCCCACAAAACCTCGCGCACCTTCTTTACATCCGTTACCAACGGAACAAAAAAAAATTAACCGACTTACCATCGTATCTCTCTGCTTGTTCAGCCAACTTGGCTTTGTAAACGTTATCCTCACGGTCAGACATTTTTAATGTTGGTTTAAACTGACTACTTCCTCCTCACGTCCTATCCGATCAAACAAACAAAAAATTTACCAAAACTTAAACCCTTTTTCTTTCTTTAAAAAAAATACTTGCCCAAACTCCAAACAAAAAATCTGGACAGAAAATAACTCACTCAAAATATTAACTTGTTTTTCCACCACCACCAACCACCACTACTTTCAAAAGTGACTAAGTTTTTTTTTCTTTAAAAAACTGGAAAAAAGGAAAAACGCAAAATATTTTTTTGATATTTTATTTTACTTCTTTGATTTCCCGAGGAACAAACCCTGACACCCGTCCACAGTCGAACTTGTCTCGAGTAGCGGTAGAGTAGTAGATGCAGTCGACGTCGGAGTGCAATACACAGACGAAAAAGAAGAAGAAAAAAAATGCTCAACTCCCCGTTTTTCGGCTCCTCGTCTTCCACACAACAAACACTCACACACACACACACACAAGAAAAATAGTAAAATTTATATCCTCAGCAGCAGCAGCAACTCTCTCTCTCTCTCTCTCTAGCTTCCTCCCTTTTTTTTCTCCTTCTTCTACACGGCGGCAGCACCGAAAAAAAAATTGAAAAAAATATATCGATAATTTTTTTTTCTTCCTTCTCCGAAAAAAATTAACTTTGACTCACTCACTTTTTTAAATATATTTATTTATTAAATATTATTATTATCAACTACCTGATTTGACTAAGAATTCGACAAGATTTCTTGTTACAAACTAAAAAAGAAAGAAAATATTTTTTTTTCCTTCCTTCTTTTTTTCCGCGAGTCTAGAAAATTATTTATCAATCTTTTTTTTTCCTACTTTTGTGGGATACTCTCAAAACCTGCGTTTGTTTTTTTTCTTCAATAGAAGAGAGTAGCAGGAGCGAAGAAAAAAAAAGTTTTTTTTTCTCTGTTTCTTCCCGTCAAAGAATGTGAGAGTAGAAAAAGGAAGAAGAATAGAAAGGATAGACGGCTAGTATCCATGCGAAAAAAAAACTAGGAGATGGCTTGTGTTGTGTTCGTCCGTGAGTCGCCGAATCGAATGTAGCCCTATCCTCGCCGTGTTGGCAAAAAATGAGAGAACTCTGCCGGAGATGGAGGAATAGCATGGGAAGGATAGGCGAGTTGGATTCGGTGCGTAGTTTTTCGGTCGGCGTGAGTAGTAGAGAAAAAAAAACGTAGTGTTGGTTAGGTAGTCTCCAGAGAGAGAGAGGAAAACGGCGAGCTAGAAAAAAAAAATTATTTGATTGTGACAGAGGATTTTATTTTGTACAGGTTGGTTTGTGCTAAAAGCGCGGCGAGGCTTGCGTTCTTGTTGGCTAGCCTGAAAATATGAAAAAACAAAATGTTGTGTCCTTTTTTTATTTGACAGAAAATGCCGAGTGTTGGAGGATAGGCAAGAAAAAAAAATAGTAAAGGGAAGGGAGGTATTTTCTTTCTGGCGTTTTTTTTTTCTTGGATGATGTGCGGCGGAGTTTTAAATGTCTGCAGTACTGGCAGCAGGGTAAAGTAAGTAGTATTTGTCATGTTGGTTTTTTTTGTATCTGTTTTAGAAAAAAAAATATGAGTAAGCATGGATTTTTTTGTGGAGGAAAACCGGAAGATGATGTAAAAAAAAAGAGAGAGAAGGAAATGGACGAAGTAGATATTTTTTTGAAATTGATGTGGGGGGGGGAAGGAGGGAGGGAATGGATGTTGTAATCAAAGTAGCCGGAAGAGAAAAAGCATTTGAGAGAGTGTCACAATAGATTTATGTTTGATGGATTTGATAGAAAGGTTTTTTTGAATTTGCATCTTGTGAGGAGGATTAAAGTTTCTTCCGTGACGTAGGAATCTTGTTGACACTCGCGGTGGTCTTTGTGTTGAAGAAGAAGAAGGGTCTTCGCGGGGGGAAGATTTTGGAGGCATGGTAGACTCAAATTGCTGGTGAGGTGAAATGAGACGTAACAATGTTCCTGCCCGGGGTCCCTCACTCTGATGCAATATTAACTAAGCTAGAATAATACTACTGGAAAGATAAGCATGTTGTTTTTTTTTCAAATCTTGTCCATGTTCTCTGTTACTAGCCAGAGAGAGAGAGAGAGAGAGAGAAAGTAAACCCGTCGAAACTGAATCTTTGTACACGGCGCTCTCAGCCCCCTTTTCTTCCTACTCAGCAAGTTATCTCAATACAAAAAAAAAAAAACAAGTCCAACCAACCAACCGCAACAGACCCCTGCCTAGTCTTGACAAAATAATGTAGTGAAAGCGTTTTCACTGCCATCCCAAAGAAAATACTTTTTTACATTCTCTTCACACTAATTTTACACCTACCCTCCCGCTCCTTCATTACATCCAGCAGGAAGATGAAAAAAAAAATTATTCTTATCTTTTTAAACAGAAACAAGAGCAAATTTACGTTTTTAAAAATAACATACTTCATTCTTTGACAATTACGTGATAAAAAATATATTTTTTCCTTTTAAATAAACCCAAAAAAATATAGTTTTTTGTGTACTGCGCACATTCTATTTACCTTTTTTATTTTTCGCAGTTGTTGATGATGATTCATCCTATGCATTGGATTTACATTGGAAAACGTGACAAAAAAACGAAGAGTATTGACAAGATAGTCTATCTTGCTCCTGGCGTCTAAAATATAAGAAGAAAAAAAAAACATTATTCGCAGGAGAGAGCCATATTGTTCTTGATGCTCAGCTCTGTTTTATTCCTCGCTGAAAAAAAAAAGAATTCCTCCGGTTGTGGAGTGTGTGTGGAGTAGTCCTGTACTGTCCTGCACTACTCCCAATCCAAAATACTAAAAAAAAGCGAGAGAGAGAGAAGGATGACGCGCTCTGGAATTTTTTTTTTGTTTGTTGCAAAATATGTGGAGACCAGAGGTGTTCAGGCATCTGGCATCCGGATGCCGCTGGATGCCAGAAATAGAGTCGGATGCCGAATGCCAGAGCTAGGGTTGGATGCGGGATGCCTGGATGCCAAAACCTGGGGTGGATGCCGGACACCAGAGGTGGGGTTGGATGCGGGATGCCAGACCTAGGGTTGGATGCCTGGATGCCAGAGCCAGGGTTGGATGCCGGATGCCTGAACACCTCTGGTGGAGACAAGCTTGTACATTCTATTTTTTTTTAACACGTAGAAGGGAAGGTAGTCAAAATGAATATAACATTTTTTAGGAATGATGAGGACTATCAGAATATATAGTGAATATAGTGTATGTATATTTGGCAATGCATAATTCAACGTAAAAGAACATCATGTTGTAACGCAACGTTCGAGATTCTGTTGGTGCTAGTTTTTTATTTTAAAAAGGTTTTTTTTTGATGAATGAGAATGTACGCCTTTTTTACACAATTTTTTCATACTCATGTCATCAGTATAAAAAAACCGCACGCAGACTGAGAAAAAGGATGGAAATGACAGTTTTCTACCGTAAAATCTCCAAAGAACGCCGGGGTCAATAAAGATGGTTGGGGTTTCTTAAGATTGCAGGGGTTTTTAAAGATTGACGGGGTTTTTTAAAGATTGCGGGTTTGTTTTAAACGCCAGGGGTTCCGAAAGGTTCCCAGAGTTTCTAAAGATTGCCGAGGTTTCCAAAGATTACCGGGGTTTCTAAATGTTTCTGGATTTCCAAAGATTGCCGGGGTTTCTAAATGTTTCTGGATTTCCAAAGATTGCCGGGGATTCTAAATGTTGCTGAAGCCTCTTAAAAATCGCCAGGGTTAAAAAAATTCCAATTGACGCCGAAGCGTTCTTTACAAACTCTACGGTAGTTGGAATTTGTAAATGAGGAGGAAAAAAACAGGAGACGGAAGCTATGTTTGATGACCGCACGCGAAAAGCATGAGGTAGATTTCGTAGATGTACAGGAAAGTTCGTAAACACCTCACTCTTTTGAGAATAACGTTGGCAGTTGGGTAAAGTCGAATAATGGCGAGACGGATTTGTAGCAATTTGTATTTTAGGTTTTTTTTTATTGCGCGCAGTCGGCCGAGCGTAGTTCCTAGAAAAAAAAATGAGTGACGATTTGTCATGACAAAAGAAAAACCAACATTGTTTTGAAATCCTGATGCTGCTGGTCAACAACTTTTTTTTTTGGGTGGAGAGAGGAAAAAAAGGGCGAAATAAAATGGGATTTTGGTTTTATTTTGGGTGGAAAAATGTTGCAATGAGTTCAACAAATTTTGAAGGAAAATTTGTTACAAAACTTTTAACTTTTGTAAAAAAAATATGTAACTGTCTCTTGGAAAGGGGGAGCTGTCGTACAAAAAAATATTCTGAACATGTACCTTTCGAAAAATACGCCGGTATTTGAGGTAAAAGTAGCAAAAATTAGTTTCCCGCTTCTTTTACTTTTACGACATGTTGTATCGAATGTAGAGCACAATATTCTCCTGTTTTTTTTTTGTACGGAATCTCCCCTTTTCCTTGGGACAGGCACATATTTCGCCTAGGAAATGAAAGGAAATTTTTTGATTTTATTTATTTTACCCTTGGACCTACTTTCTCCTGGTGAAAATATTTTTTCGCTTGTTTTTTTTACAAAGCCATCAAAATGTAATTTGCGGTGGTTAAATGGAGATAAAGCTGGCGAGATCCGGCTTAGGATGCCGAAAATCCTGTGGATATTTGATTTTGCCAAAAAGAGCCAAACATAGGATGAGGGTAATAAAAAAAGCGGAGACTCTCTTGACAAGTCTTTTACAAATAAGCTTAAGAATTTTAAGGTGGTGTCATGAGGACGAAGCTCAGCTTTGTTTGAACAGCGACCAACAAGTTTACACAAGACTCCAGAGACGGATCTCGTTCTTTTTTGAGAGATGTCATCTTCGTTACTTGTTTTTTTTTGTTTTTTGTTTTTTTTTTTTTTTTTTTTTTTTGGAAACCGGTGCCGGTTGTTGGATTTTTTTGCCTCAGGGCAAGCAGAACGTATGCGTATTCAGTTAGACATCGTAATTCATCGAATGATAGCCCGGGCTTTAAAGAAAATACTGACAGTTAATAATTATGTTAGTAATTTCAATGTCCAAAAAAATTTGGTTGAAGTAAGGCAACGGGATCTTATGCTCGCTCACAAAGTGCCCCACACAGTGCCTCACTTGGTGTAGAACAGTGCCTCACTTGGTGTAGCATAGTGCCTCAAAGGTGAGGCAGTAGGTTCCGTTAGGTTTTTTTTTTTTTTTTTTTTTTTAATCAATTTTACAGTATCTTGCGCAAATGTGCAAAGTACAACACAAATAAAAATGATACATATAGCTACGCCAAATTCATAGTAATAGGAGGAGAAAAAAAAACTTTAGAACTTGAAAGGTTGTTAGGTTTGTGAACGTGACTCACTATGTGAGGCACTATGCGAGGCAACATTCGATCCCGTTGCCTTACTTCCACCAGATTTTTTTAGGAGATGGGCTAAACATAAAGAATATACGGTTCAAGTTCAATATATAAAGGTGACAAACAAGCTAAGAAAGACAGAAAAAAGGTAAAAAATGTTTACTTAAAAAAACAAAGATTTTTGTCCACCTTTCTGCAAATTGGCTCTCTATTCAAGCTTGTTTTTTTTCACATGGACATGAAATAAACACTTAAAAGGTTCTTTATTTCAAACTCAACTCCCCGCCAAACTTGTCCAGCCCAAACTAGTAACTTTAACGAGTCTCAATAATACAGATGGGATTAAAGTCCTCAGGGCTGGAAATTCTTTCATTTAAAAAAAATCATTACGCTTCCGAGCCGATTAATGTTTAGAACAAAACTACTCATAATAAAGTTGACAACCTTGACCTTGGTCAATCCATTCATTTTTTTTTCAACTCTTTTTGCATAAATTAAATGTCGTCTCAACATTTACTCCAGTTTCGTAACAGTTGAAGCAACAAGGCTTCCGTTTCGTCCAGAATTTTGTTGACGGATGCTACGCGCTTGTTTTTAGCTCTGGATATTTTTTTGCTGTTGCTATGCCAGCCTTCTTTTTTTCCTGTTTTTTTTTTTGTTTTTCTCGTCCCTTTTCATCTCTTTCCAGGTTTTCTTTTTTTGTGCTAAAAGCTCTAGGTCAAACATTACAATTTTTTTCATACGAGAGAGAAAAACAACTTTTTCTTTCTTTTTCTTTTAAGCTAATCGGTCGTGTGCAACACCTTTTTTTTTTTTTTTTTTTGTTATTGTCCTGCTCTTATTCAAATCAATAGCAAAAAAAAAAACCGATATCCTTTCCAGAGACAAAAAAGAAACCTTTTTTTGTTTGTTAAGAAATACCTTGTCATCCGGTAGCCGTGTAAAAAAAAAGATGAAGATGGAGACCCGACAGGGGAAAAAACAGTTTTTATGGAGTAAATATGGGGCGAAGGTGCCGCACCCTGGGTTTTCCTGAAAGTGTTTTTTTTCGCTCTCTCTCTCTCTCTCGGTTCAGTTCACTGCTCTTCTCCCAATCCGAAACTAAACGTTTTGGGGGCCGTGCATTATATACGTACAAGGGTTTTAGCAGGGGGGTTGGTTGGAGAATTTTGTACGTACCCTTTGCGATTAAATGTTAAATAGGGTGACAAAGGGAGGAGGGTCAAAAAAGAGATTTGTGTGACGTTCGATATGGATAGCCCCTTGGCCGACAGACTCTCTCGCTCTTGAGAAGAGAAAGTCAAAGGGGATAGACACGATATCAACTTTCTACCGGTGAAAATAATATCTGATAATATTCTCGAATGGAGGAGCTACTGCTTTTGGCGTGTGTGTGTGAGTGTTTCCTCCCTCCTCCAGTGAATCTTGTCGGGCCTCCAACCAAGTCGACATAAATTTTGGACAAGGGAGCAAAATAAAAAAGGATGATCCCCTGCTGATGAAGATGTATGCGTTTATCTCTCAATTCTCTGAATTTAAATGACAGTTATGAGGCTCCTAATTTAGCTCAATTACAATTATTTGCATAAAGGGGATTATTTAAGTAAAATGAGTCGGTCAATTCGTGCGTCTGTCTGTCCGTCCATATTATAGCGGAGTCAGACTTCCGTGGGCAGAGTAAAAAAAAGGATTATGAACAGATATGCGCATGCGCATGGTTACATCGGTTACCCCGGGTTTCACATAGTTACATGGGTTACAGTTTGTACATTGGATTACACTTGATTAGATAGGATAGACAATGGTTACATTGGGTTGAACTTGATTGCAGCGGTTACATTGGGTTACACTTGATGGCAGTGGTTACATTGGGTTACACTTTATGGCAGCGGTTACATTGGGTTACGCATTGAGTTACGCTCGATTGCAGCAGCTTTCTCCTGGATTATAGGATTACAATGGTTACATTGGGTTCCACTTGGTTTATAAGATTATTTTGATATTGGGTTAAGATAGGATTACACTGGTTACATTGGGTTTCACTTGTCTAATTCAGTTTACGAATGACTAGATTGGGTTACAAATGACTATAATTTCTCTTTCAATGGGTTACATCGGATATCATAGGATTACAAACCTGATACCTTGCTAATATGTGACTGGCTACTCATGGTTCCATGATTACATTAGTTTGCCACTTGGTCCAACATACACGTCAGAGCTCTCTCTTAACTCATCACCCGATCGATCATTTCCTCGCTACTTTTCTACAGTGGGCCCGGGCTCCCGTGTCTCCAAAACTTTCAAGGTTCTTTTCTTGAAACAAAAACATCATCTTGCTTCTTCCATCTCGCGTATTATGAGGCTTCCTAACTCCTCTAGACACAAGTGTGCGTAACATTTTTATTCCTTTACACAACTTTCTGTTCTCTTGTTTCCTCTGTTGAGTAACTTCTTCAAAAAAACATAGAAATTTGGTTGCACAGCTCATGGACCGCTTCAACGTTTCTTTTTCGCTCTTTCTTTTTCGTTATCAAAACCACTCGTCTCGTTTTTCCATTCCGCACCAGTGTGAAAACTTTTTGCATTTTACGAAGAGCTCCTTCATTTCGCTGATTACCCAAAAAAAACTTGCTAATTCACAATTTTCCCTTATGCGAAACCATTTTTTGTTTGTAAAAAACAATCAGATTAACGCAAGGTGACTATGACGCCAATTCATTTCAAAATGCGACTGGAATACCGGACACCAACGCCGCCGCCACCAAAAAAGCTGTTTGACCTTTTTTTCTTATTCCTTTTTGACGACGTCTTGTCTTGTAAATTTCACAAGGAGGAAATATCCTCCTTTAATTGCATTTTTTTGTAGGAAAAAAAAATGGAAAAAAACATGATGGGAGGAAACGTAGGAGGGAAAAGCTTGGAGGAAGCTTTCATTCATCCATCCAGATAATTAGATGAGTTTATAAAAATAACAGACTGAGCGTCTCCTCGAAAACAGGAAAAGCTATTTTTTGCTCGTATTCATCGTCAACTACCGTAAAGCCTCGAAAGAACGCCGGGCTCACTAAAGATAACTTGGTTCTTTGAATATGAGCGGGTTCTCGAGAGATTTCTGGGGTTTCTCAAGATGGTGGGGGTCAAAAAGATGGCGAGGGGTTTCTAAAGATAGCGGGGGTTTTCTAAAGACGGCGTGGGGTTTCTAATGATGTCGTGGGGTTTCTAAAGATGGCGGGGGTTCCTGAAGATGGCGGGGGGGTTTCGACAGATCGTCTGGGGTTAATAAAAGTTGCTGGAGTCTCTTAAAGATTGCCGGGTTATGGCAATTTCCAATTTACGCCGGAGGCGTTTTTTACAAGTTTTACGCTAATCTCGCTCAGGTTAAAAAAAAATTATTTCATCAGTTTCGCTTCGATCTTGGTTGATAATTCCATTTCCCATTCTATTTATTCCTTCCTTGCAAAGAAATGTATATTTTTCCCCTGATAAAAAAAAAACCCGAACAAGCTTTCACTCTTTTCCTTCTTTTTTTATTTAGCTTGAGCACATTTGGCGGTTTTTTTTTTGTTTCCTCCAGAGAGAGGAAAGAAAGGAGGTGGTTTTGTGTGTGTTTCGTTTTCAGCAAACATTCAACAGTTCCTCCACTCCAGGAGGCATTTTTTTCCTCCCTGGTAGGGAGAGAGAGAGAGAAGGAGAATGATCTTTTGTGTCAACTCTTGAAAGCGCTCTTGTTTATTGAGGGATCATTACGCAAAAAAAGTAATTTTTTTTATTTTTACAGTTTCTCAGGTAAAATTAAATATGATTATCCCGCCACCGCCGCACGTGTTAATAGTTCCCTCCAAAAATCAATCTTTTCCCGGGAAATACAGAAAATTAGCGGTTTAATACAATTTTATTCAAATATTTTCAAAAAAAAAAAAATGCAATCAAGAGAAAGCACAGGTTTCTTTCTCCCTTTTTTTCTCTATTCAGATTGACGTCAGAGGGAAAAAAGTGGAGGAAAATTTTCTCAGTTTTCTTTTTACTACGAGAGCTCTGGAGTAGTTTTTTTGTCTTGTTTTCCTCCAACTTGTATTCTTGAGAGGACAACGACGAGGCTACTCTTTTCTGTTTTTTCAACGACCAACTACATATGTACATAAAAATAACAAAATTTTGTATCCCCGCCCAGCTATTACTTGAAAGTAGACGTGGCTGCGCTCTGGCCGTTAACGGTTTTTAACGGTTCCGTCAGAAACCGATAAAGACGTTTCAATTGGTTTAAAACGTTCCAAAAATGACTTTAAAATGAAATGTAATGAAATAGTTTGTAGATATGATTACCGTAAATCTTCTAAAGAACGTCGGGGAGTTTAAAGATGGCCGGGACTAAGAGATAATAAGTATAAAAAAAAGGGCGGCGGGTTTATAGCAAGAAGTAGGCGGGCTTTATGAATAACGAGTGAAATTCGATATACCGTAAATCCTCTAAACACAGCCGGGGTTACAAGGTGGAAACTTGAAATTTTAGAGCGGGATTTTGACATTTTTTGCCGGAGGCGTGCTTCTTGCAGAATTAACC